>JAOUZG010012139.1:201778-222337 GCA_026289955.1 Argiope argentata | reverse complement strand
CTCCTCACTAGGAGATTTACAAAGCCTAGAAATATTACAATGCTGGAGTTTTTGGGACTGCATCCAATTAGAGCTATTACTACAATCGCAAAATTATACTCCTCACTAAGGGATTTACAAAGCCTAGAAATATTACAATGCTGGAGAGTTTGGAACTGTATCCAATTAGCACTATTACTGTAATTTCAAAATTATCTTCTTCACTAGGATATTTACAAATACTAGAAATATTACAATGCTAGAGTTTTGGGGACTGCATCCAATTAGCACTATTACTATAATTGTAAAAATATCTTCCTCTCTAGGAGCCTAGAAATATTTCAAATTCGTGAAATTATATTCTTAATAAGCGAGAATATATATCCAGTGCTTGTAAATCCAGTATGTGTAACAGTGTGATAACTCGAAAGCGCAATTTTTATAACTAAACTTGTAAATTAAGGTCTTGACCTAAATTTTTTGTTAATTTCTATTAAATTTTAATGGTTGATTAAAACAGATTAGAACTGTGTATTCGATTCCCTTCATTCAAAGACAAATTTATTATAAATTGTGTAAATATGTAGGAACGGGAAGATAAGGGTATTAGACCGTCTTCGCCAACGGTTTACTAACTCCTTGGAGACGGATTTAAATTTGGCGATAAAAATCAATGGATTACACCATTGCCGGATTGCCATGTTTGGCGGTTTAGCAACCCATTGGTGACGACTTCAAATTTGGTGATAAAGTTGGACGGCCTAATACCTAAGTACCAAGGTAAGATCCTCTTTTCCAAAGTTGGAAGAGAGCCGCATTGGTCGTTTGGTAAGATGTTGGAGTCGGAAATGGAGTTTCAGTTTCTATACTTGATTCCCCAGAAGAACCACCGTGTAAGTGGATCTAGTGTACATTAAATCCTCCTGGTACCTCTTGCTGGTGTGGAAGTCTGGAGAGGAGATGCCAGTTTAGATGTCATCTTCATAATCTGACCTCTTTTCAAAATTTCGAGGTACATCCCAAAGTAGCGCTAGACTGGTCGCCAAACGTGACGTTAATTTAAATAAACTAGAAAAATTCATGCTATAAAATTATCTTTTAAATATCACCGAAAAATAATTTTATTTCCAAAGAAAATTTTTTAATTAGATCAAACAATTTCTTACTCGATATCCCTAATATTAAATATGCTTTTACACTTTTTATTGAAAATATTCATATATTTACATAAAATAAATGTAAAATTTTGCAATAAGTGGATACGAGTAAAAAAAACATTAAAGGAAGATCTAAAACTTTGAAAAAATTGCTGCTGCAACATATGATGTCTTCAAAACGTAATTAATTTCTTGCAGAATGTATGAAAATCCTGTCTTTTGCTGTCTTAAAAGAATAAAATGTAGTGAGAAAGTGCAGAAACCATGTTATCAATATTTAATTAAAATATAATACACCTTTTTTAAAACGAGGGATGAAAAATTGAATAATCATATTAAGAATAAATATAAAGACTCCAAAAATGTTCATTGATGAAAAATTTTAATTAAAATTTTATTAGAAATATGTGTATTAGGTACGTCTGCTGGGAAAATTAATCTCATCAAATTCTATATCGAGTATTAGTTTCCCTCTGTTTTATATTAAAACTTACACGAGTGAAAATTACATTTATATTAATTATTCGAATAAAAATCTACATATTTATTCTTGTGCTTTTTAATTAAATATTAAATATTCGTAAAATACTCAAACAGCTTTCATTTAATAAGTAGAAAATTGTATTTAAAATATTTAATGAGATACAAAATATTTAAATTAAACCAATCTTATAGAAATTTTCCAAATTGACATCAATGCCATATGGCAGTGATTTTTTTCACCCTATTGAAACTAGAATGATATAGAATTGGTACGAAACTAAAATTATAGTAACAAGATCATATGCCAAATTTATTTACTTTATTCGTCTTCATGAGTTACAAAATTTACTTGCATACGAAAATATAGACCAAGTAGAAGTCATACTTTTAATTGATTTTTTTATATATAAAATGGCATTTTAAGTATTAAATCTATATACAAAATTTTATCAAATTCTTTGCGATTTGTAATTTAATAATCAACCAGAAATACTTCCTCTAAATGAGTTTTGTTCAAAATTATATAGAAATCAACAAATATATTGTAAATGACATAGTCTGATTCCTATTATATTTAGTAATCTTATTTGCAAGGACACGTAGTTCCAAAAATGTGTTTTCTGAGGTCGAGAATAATCATCAAAATATTTTGTCTTTGTTTATTATGAATACGAAAACCTAAAAAATTAAGTTTCAGTTTCGTTTGGTAAAATTCTAAAAGGGCACTTTCAGAGGATGAACACTTGTAATTGTTCATAATTTACTAAATTTTATTCCACAGTTTTATCGATAATTAAGTCCAGTAGCTCTAAGATAACAGGAAAACTCTATCTTCTGAAGGAATAAGTTTGTAGAGGTTGAAGGTCGAGGTACAAACCCAGGGCCAGTAGCCGAGTAACATAACCACAATACTAAAAGAATATTTCAGTATCGTAGATGTTATTAGGCTTATAAAGCTAGAGCCACAAGGTAAAGGATATTTTTTTTTCAAAAAAATCTTTCAAGCAGATTAAGGAGTATCAAAAAAGTCCAGGACACCAATCTATATTTGCCGCTGGTCATTATATTTTTCTTACTAGTTTACGTGATTTTCCAAGTTCATGAAGTCTCAATCAGCTGCGAAAATAAGAAATGCCTTATGAGGAAACAAGATAAATGATTTCTAGTGAAACCAAATTATCATAAATATTGCAACGTGATTTTAATATTTGTAACTGTATCTCTAATGGTTTTTCAGCACGTGCGTCAAGCTTTTCTGCAAAATTTAGCCATTTTTCAGATAATTATTATTTTGATCTCAACTACATTAGCTGTATTTTTTGGGGTCTTCTTATACATTGCATTTTTTATACAGTTTCACTTATTTTTTAATTGCAATATACAGGTGAATTAAATTTCAGCATTGAAATTAGCTAACCAGATTTGCTTTTAAAATAATGTCGTTTTTATTAATATCATACAAAAGCAGATTGCAATACATCACATTTGAGCTTAGAGAAGAAATTACAAAGATCTCTGGACAATGGATAATTTGAGAAATATTTTGAAAAGTAACAACTACGATGAGGAATTAGTATTCGGAATTTTATCTAATGGTGTAACAAAAGCTTGTGAAGAAGTGAAGAGATTTACCACTGAACATAAAGTTGCGATGAATGAAACTTGACGGTACATCAATTACTCATCGCTCAAGTCAAAAGTTCAATAGTGAGCCAACTGCAACGTTTTGATTTCAAAATTGAGGATATGGGTTTATTTTTCTTACCTTTCGAAAAAGTAATGGAGAGATTTAATACAGAATATTCCTTGCGGATAGCATGTTTGATCTTTCTTCTAAGCGAAATAATAGAACTCATCATAAAGGAACCAGAAGAATTAGCTGAAGGTGCGACATGAAAGAGCATCCCCCTCCATTTCACAAGGATATTTAGCGCCAAATATGGCAACCCGATGTTGTCGTTGAAGGATATCTTCCTCCGGGAAAGACGATAAGACGAAAGACGAAATAAGACGAAAAAGCGCGGACAGTTGGCGATTTTAAAAAGTGCGCCAGGGGGTGATCTTCTCTACGGCTCAACCTAGCTGAAAATAATTCATACGCCAAGGAATTATTACTTAAATGCTTTAAATTAAGTGCTGCGAAATTTAGGCAATTGTTTTACACTTAAAAAAATAGGAACTGAAAATCTTGGTGAAAATATTTTTATGAATTCGAAACTTATTTCAACAAATGAATAAAAGTATTGGAAATAGGGACAATAAAAAATTTTAGTGACTTAATAATTTCGGAACGAATCAAGCAAAGTGCGTCGTGAGATGTTAAAGATTATGGTACTTGTCACGGCGACCAAAGGGTGCCAAGAAAAAATATCACCAGTTTGGTGATTTCAATCGTCAAATATATAAACATGTATTCTTAAGTTCAAAATGTTTCATAATAAATAATAATGCACTTGATAATGCTCCTATAATTTGGAGAAATGGAACATCTTTGATATACAGTCATTTTCACAAAATATTTTGTGAAATTTCTGAGTTTGGCGCGAATGGCAACAGTGGCATAACGGTAGAAAAAGCGCCTCTAAAAATTGTCAACATCGCAAGGCGCCAAATGACTATATCCAAGTTTAACCAACGGTGCACATTGCTCTTGGCGCATATTGCTCTTCGTTAAAACCTAATAGTACCAAGAATATTACATGAGTGGATAGTTTTTACTGAAATCATCTATTGAATTAGTTGAAAAAATTGATGAATACCTTGAATAACAAGATCAATTCAGAAGTAAAACTCAATCATTTTCTTTGCGATGACGAACTCACGCTAAGAAAACAGATTCTGCTCCAACAAATTACAGTAAAAAAGCTTTTATTACAATTTTTATGAAAAGAAGTATTTTTCGCGTGATTACCGGTAACCATACAACTCACGTTATGTACTGCTTGTCGGGCTGAAGGACATAGAACCAAGCACTTCCCAAAAACATGTAATGAACCACTGGTAAATATTTCTTCATAATTGCATCTAGAGAAGCAGGTAGCTACGTAAATTAAGTCTATCGATAGAATTAGTACAAAAGCTTTGATAGATAGAACAGAACAGAACACCATCTCATACCCCCGTATCTGTGTACATTCTGGTCACTGCACGGTTTGGTGGGCATGTTACGGGAATTTTATTTTAAGTATCGAAATATTTACAGAAGGAAAAAACAAAAACAAAACTGTTTACAGAATTTACAATCATATAAGATATGGTAAGGAGATCAGCTATTTACGGAGATTTCCGACTTTGAAAAATAATTTGAAACAATTGTAGGCTGAAATATAAAATGAGTTAAATCCTAGTATGCGGTACCCCTTTGGCATCATTTTAAAAATAGTCGTCAAAGCAAAAAACGGTGCATTTACGAATGCCACCAAAAAAAATTTTATTGCATCAGCGCAATCAGAAAAACAGGAACCATAGCTTAGGCAACCAGCCAACGAGCGTCCGTGACAGATATGACGTCGCAGCTTCTCGGTAAAAAATCGCCAAATCAAGGGGTACCGTATACTAGGATTAAACTGCAAAATGATTTGGCTAATGGGAACGAAGAGAAACTCTGTTTGATTGAAGTGTATGATAGGAAACTGAGGGACTGCTTTTACTCTCAGTCTTTTCGATACAGTTGCTGATATTTCTATGATCAAATATGCATTATCAAAACAACTAAATGCAACTATTCTTAGAAACGATGTTACTATCATACGAGTAATGGGAAGAATGACAAAAAATTTTGGAATTTGTATGGCAAATATCGCTATTGAAAATTAATCTTAAAAGGACTGAAACTGCATTTTATATCGAATGAAACACATCAAGAAACTAATCTGCTTCTATAAAAAGAAGTAATCGCTTTTCTCGATTCTTTAATAATTAGAAAAAGGAGAAGATCCGAAATGCTTCATATAAATGAATTTCAAAGGTTTAGAGAATTCTGAAATATCTTAACGTACTGTCTTCAAAAACTTGGGATTCAGTACTTATTCAATCACATACAATACAAACGATATACGCTGTTAACGGTACTGTAAATAAAGATTCAATCATGTTCAATAATCATGGTAAAGGAACTGGTAAGGGCATATTATTAAAAGAATTTAAAAGCAACCCAGTTTTAGCAATATATCCTTCATCTGAAAGGAAATCTTAGGATTTACGCACTGATTGTAACTTTGCTGTATCAATGAAATCGGGGGTATTGTCTCAAAAAAAGGGAGAAACAAATGTTTTAATTGTAAAACACGTTTACAGAGATACATATCAAATAAATGATATCAAGCCAGTGTTTTGGCACAGAGGTAGCACGTCCTCCTTATGATCTGGATGCCCGGGTTTGAGTCCTGGCCAGGGCATGGTTGTTGTTCTATGTACTATCTGTGAGGTGTATGAATGTACTCCCCTGTAAAAGGGGTCTGTGCAAGCGACTGTGGTGATTGTGTATCTAAATCGTACTCTTGGCCCTAGATGGCGCTATTTCAAAAAGACGCTCATTCAGCTTAAAATCACTGGCGGCAGTCAGTGTGCTTATCCATGGCAAGTGTCATAAGTAACAACGACATAAATGATATCAAAGTTGAATCGCTTAGGACAGCCATACAAAAGCAAAATTTAATTTTTTTGAATAGATTCAACAATGTATATTGGTGAATATAAATGTGACCGATATGTTAATAACACAGTTATGCACATAACTGAAAAACCGGGAAGTTTGACAGTTGCCCGATCGCCATATCGCGCGTCACACTGCGAAAGAGATACATTCCTGATCAAAAAATAAGCAACAAACTTAAAACTGGGAATAAAACAAAAACAATTCAATGAATATGCGTGATATTTGTGCACATCGTAGTGATGGCATTACTGCACCACATATCAAGCAATAAAGCAAAGATAAAGTACATAGAATACTTTCGTGGTGGCGTAACAATCAAACTAATAAGTAGTATGTGCAAAGGGAACCCCACGCTTATAACGAGTATAACACTTTCTAGCTGAAATGCACGCTTGACAGAGACGTGACATCCATACAATAAAGGCGTTGACCTCTTGTTGTGGCAGCAATGCCCATTCCTGTAATTAGGCTTGTCACAGCTCGTGGGTGTATACAGAGACGTATCAAAAACATCTGATAGTGTCTAATTCGCTGTTATTTTTCAAAACGCAGTCTTTTCGTTTAGAATCCATCCTTCCGGATCAGTTTTCACAGCGGAGATACACATAACTTTGCTCTACCTCTCAAAATAGCACACACAATGGGATCTGCTAACAGAAAACAAACTTTATAGCGTTAAATCTCATACTGAACCTTGACTATGTCTTCCAAATAAGAAATAAGACACTATCTTAACCCGTTTGCGCATAGGTCACACCAGATTCACCCATCGCCACCTTCTTTTGGGAGAAGAGGCACCGATGGGCTCTCAATGCAATGGCATCATGTCTGTTTGCCATATTACCTTATTATGTCCAAATTTTCAGTAATCAACGTTCATATCATTTTAACAACTTCACATTATCTCATTTTCTTGATAAAATACCACATGCTCATCTTTTTGCTTTTTTGGAATCAATAGGTTTTTATCCCCATATTTAAGTACTCTACAACTTTTTCAAACATTTTCATATTGCCTTTAATGGCTGAAGATTTATATTTATATCCCCGAAAAATACAGTTTGGAGCAGCATAGTCAACACCACGGCTCTTGGGCCATTAAAATCCAAAAAAATCAATCAATCAATCACAGTTCAAGGAGGATGCTTGGCGGCATACTGAGACCAGTTCGTTTTCTCAACATGTCTCACACAGATTCTATGAGATTCAGGTTCTATGATCTAGCCATGCCATCTGTTGAGTTATTTATTTTTTCCGATAACTCCTCCCCAATAGTACTCAGTACGGGTCGGCATTATAGTCCATAAATATCGCGTCAGTAACTATTGATATACACCGTGAGTCAACTCTTCTATCATAGCGTTATCTAATAAATCCTGTGCTTCTACTATATGTATATTAATATGATAATTTTTAGTCATGATTCTTTCCACAAATTGCATTTGAATGAATAAAATTAGCACAAACATTTTATAATACATATTTATGGACTTAGATCAAATTTTGTCAATACAATTTTTCAGACTTGTGTATTTACTGTCAGATTTTTAAAAGAACCAGATGAATCAATCCTAAAATTTATCATGCTGTAATATTCCTAAATTTGTATTCTCTTTCTTATCAACGTCCACATTTTAAACAATATTTCTTGGTTCAATATTAATTTAATCCTTCGCACTCCTAAAAATAATTAGAAGCAAAATTATTCACCTAATACAAAGATTTGTTTATTGTTATGGAAAATAAATATACATAATTCTTTTAAATCGAATTTCTTTGAAAAATTAATCTACATCTCTTAACCATTATGTGGGCCCTTTTAACAATGGAATTTCAAAATTAAATAAATAAAAAGTTAAAATTATTCACAATCTTAAATGGTGAGTCAGAGGCACCATCGGAGTGCAAAGAGTTAATTGGTAACTTTTCTGTTCCGAAATTAGTCATTTCTTTACTTACGGAAAAGGAAAAAAAATCTGAAATAATTTCTGTTTAGTCTGGAATCTATATTTTTGTTTAGATTTCCAAATGATAAATTCCAAACAAAAGAATATTTACTTTCTAAAAGGCTGTTCAGAGGTGTATAATCATAACCAAATTGAACCAAACATTCTAAGCATTATGTCAAGCATCTATAATGGTATTGATGTATTTTACGCCAAATGAGCGAATTCAGAGTAAAACTAAGCCATAAACCAGCTAAACTTCAATCCAAGATCTCCGTTTTTAATTAAAATCTTCATTTTTAAAGATAATTTTTGCATCCAGTTCTGTATCTTGTTTTAACGAGAATTGTTTCTGAATTGTATTTATATTCAGGGAGTTTATTTTCTGTTTTCACGAGTTAGATGTTGCATTTCATTATTAGAAAATCACCTTGCAACAATGATCAGTTTAATCATCCCCAAAAATAAGAAAGTTAATCTTTAATTCGAGACTCTAAACCAAAACCTCGTTCAATCTCCTTGTATCTTTCAAGAGCGACGGAGTTCAATTGATAGCCAGCTGCAGAGTCTCCTCTAATTACATTTCCCTACAAGAGCACCTTAACTCTACTAATCTTGTCCATGAAATCACTTATTTACATACCCTACGGCCTCATCGTTTAAAAGCGATGGGGGGAGCTCTAATTTCCATCTTAAAGCTTATGCAAATTAGTCATAAATAATTCCTGGCAGGCTTCTTAAATTTTCATTTGTCGCATTCTTTTGAAAGGTGATACAAACACTTTTCAGTGGAGAACAGTTTATCTCAACTGAAGGCGTGTCTACTGGGAAAATAGCTAATATTCCCTTCAGGGTTTCGAAGACACCGCTTATGTATTTTAAATGGCGATGTGCAAATATGTCAAAAGATATTTCGGGTGAAAAATTCATTATGGATGTATAAATTCCTTTCAGAATGCCTAAAATGTGATTTCTCATGCGAAACGATCATCTCTCAACTTTATTTGCTTTTTTATAAAAATTAAGTCTAGGTCTTTAGCAAAATATGAGATTGTAGCTTCGGATATCTTTTCCCATAAAAAATGTATGCTAAAGATAATTTGGGGATTTTTTTAAGAAATGCGTATAGTCTGAATAATTGGGAAACATACAATACCTTTTCACCGTATTTATGAAATAATCATTCTTATTTCCCATCAGCATTCATAATTGCCCAGGTATGCTTCCAATTACACCGGGAAATGTATATAATATGATTCGGAATGCATATTTTGACTTCTGATCACAATAATGAGCTGGTTTAGTAACTATATTTAATGACAGTAAACTACAGCTTTTGTCTCAGAATTTATTTTATCTTTAGCTCCCAATTACTTCAAAATGTTGTTTTTCTTATGCTTCACAATTTAATAACTTTTATTTATTGAAATATCATATATAATTTATTTTAGCTAAGGGCATCTTCTATTCGGTTTAATTTACAAACACTTTATCCCATCTTCAAAATTCTTTCAAAAAGAAATTAAGAGCCGTCGTTCTGGCATTGGGGGTAGCACGTTTTCCCCATGATCTGGACGTCCCACGTTCGAATCCCGGTTCGGGCATGGTTTTTTTTTTTTTTTTGTCTTCTATCTGTGAGGTTTGTGAATGTGCCCCCACTACCCCCATAAAAGGGAGCTGTGCAAGAAAATGGAATAAGCGAGTAGTAAAAGTCGTATTCTTGGCCCTAGATGGCGCTACTACAAAACAAAATACGTTGATTAGGCTTAAATAGCTGACGGATAAATGTCAGTGGACTTGTAAAATACCATAAGTCACAACACAACATCAGAAATTGGGAAGTATTACGGGACACGAGAAAAAAATATATAAGATTTAGAAACTTCAAAATAAATAATTCATTTTATAAGTAATTCATATCAGTAGTGGAAAAGGAAATGTCATTTCAAACCGTATGCTCAATCTCCAAATATTTTCTTTGATATACACACTCACTGAAAAAATCTTCTCATTGATAATATGCAATAGTGTAATTTTTAATTAACCCTCGACAACCATCAACTATCCTTAACCGTCAACACAAATTTTGATTTACTATAGCAACTACAGTAAACAAACAAATTGTGGAAGGTGTTTTATGTCTCCTCTAAAAGGGCTTAAAGAAGGCTCATATTTTCCTCTTATAGTTAATTGAAGTTTCCCTTGCACACGTTGTAGTCATTGTTACAAATCAGTTTCACTGACCTTACTCGATTAAATGCCTTTTATTTGAATTGATTCCTTTTATTTGAATGCCTTTTATTTGAATTGATTCCTTTTATTTGAATGCCTTTTATTTGAATTGAAAAAGGTGTATGATTGTCTGTTGTCCCTTGAAATCTTCGGTCGCTCCAGATCTCAGCAATTCTCAGCCCGTTGCCAAACTAAATGCTGGTATGTGAAGATTCGTAGGGGACAATTTTAGGTGACACAAAGCTCACAAATAAGTAAAAATACAGGAATTCCTCAGAAAAAGTAGTTATATGATTGTCCGTTTACCTTTGAAATCTTCGTTTTATCCAGAGCTTGGCAATTCTCAGCCCATTGCCAAATTAAATGCTGATATGTGAAGAATCGTGAGACTGTTTCTATTCAGCTCAATAAGTAAAAATACAGTAGTCCTTTTGAAGAAAATAGTTTATGATCGTCCGTTGTCTCTTAAAATCTTCTTTCACTCCAGTTCTCAGCAACTCTCTGCCCGTTGCGAAAATAGATACTGGTATGTGAAGAATCATAGGGAACAGTTTCTGAATTATGTTCAGTTCACAAATAAGTAAAAGTACATGAATCCTCATAAAAAGCAGGTATATGATTATGCGTTGTTTCTTGAAATTCTTTGGTAAATCCCGAGTCCTGTAGTTCTTGATCCACTACAGAACAAGTTATTTTCATCCAAATTTGCTGCGACTAAGCGCGCAATTCAGCTTTGATATCCAAAGCTGTGCACAATAGATAGATGTCTTTGGAAAAGACGACCGGTACGTCTTCTGGTTTGGTTATGGTGTAATTGAAAGGAAATTGGAGTTGGGCTTTTAATCCTAAATCTTTGCCCATTCTCCAAATTTTTGTGGAGCTTACGATAGGCACAGACATTTCATTAGTACTTTTTATCTCAGCATCCAAAGTTTTTTTTTTTTCCTAATTCCGCTTTAATTTCCAAAGCTTAGCAAAATAGCCACACGGATCGATTGTATACAATGGGGATTGTTATTTGCTCCGTAGCAGGTTGTTCTGTATTTTTATGAACATGACATTCTTCCGTGTTATCATTGTACAACCGTATTTAAGCTGCCCAATCAACAAAGCACATCCCATTGTAAGGATCACAAACACAAATTCGCCATAAGTTGCAATCTTAGCACAGCTCAATTAAAGCCGCAAATGAACCGCTGTTCGAATAAAGATATCCATCATATTGGATTTCGAAACGCTAAATTAAATGCGAAAAATTTCACATTCACTCAAGATCACTGTAAAACAGTTACAATATATATTTTTATTTGATTATTCCGTTATTATTGTGGATTTATCGGTACTTACGTATTATACTGTCTTCGCCAACGATCGCCAACGGTTTAGTAACTCATTGGTGACGGATTTAAATTTGGCGATAAAGATCATTGGATTACACCATTACCGGATGGCCATAATTGACGGTTTAGCAACTCATTGGCGACGATTTCAAATTTGGCGATAAAATTGGACGGTCTAATACGTAAGTACCGATTTCTCCTCTTGTTCCTCATTGTCAAAATAAATTTTGTTTCTCTAAACAGTATGTGGATCATTTTGTGAAACAAATCTTTTATTATGACTTACAGAATCAAACAGTTATGTTCAAATACTTAAACAACAGTACATCATTTTTTACACAACAATAATTTCAATTAATTAGATTGCTACCCTAATATAAAACTATATAAAAACTATGTTGAAATTTTTTTTTTCATTAAGTATCGTGGTCAATAACTGAAAAATTCATCACCATAAATATTCATAGAATGCATTAATATTTTTTTAATGTATGAAATATTGAATTCGGAATAAGTTGGTTATAATTAAACGTAGGCTTTGCTTGGCTTGACAATATTTAAAAATAGACTTAATATTGGATTTGTACACACGTGTCGAAAATTGCGAATGTGTTTACTGTATCGGTTTAATAAAAAAATATTAAGTCTGAAAGCGGAAAAGTTGTTAATAATTAACAAACATCTTATAAAAAATTAGTAAACATTGAATCAACTTTCTAAAAAACATTTTTAATTCTTCAATTTCCCGAAGATTTCAATTAGGATTTGTTTAGTCACGTCACAAATTATAAGTAGATCAAAAATAAAATTATTTTGTTTAGGGTCGATGAAACATTTAGATTTTCAAATTATGAAATATTTTAATAAAGCATGCGAGCACTTTAAAACAAGTGGATAGAGAGTACTCTCCGAAAATTTTGCGTATCATCTTTAATGAATGTATGTCATTGGTGAACAATAAGTACAAAATAGCCTATTAACAGTCCAATAACATATTGATGTATTTCAAGATATTTTTTTTTTTTGCCGAATACCCCTTGAGTTAATAGAACTCAAAAATTAAATTTATGTTTTAATCGTGTTATTTCCAAAATTACATACAAAATTTCATATAATTTATTTGTTGCCGTTTTAAATTATCATGTTTACATGCTTGTGAGAAAAAGAGTTTGGCAGTTGGTCCTCTTCTTGACGGATTTTATTAAAAATTATATTTGTAGCTGTATTTTAGATGCCGGATCTCTGGCTCAGAGATAGCACGTCTAACCCGAGTTCTGGGAGTCTCGGGTTTGAGTCCCGGTTCAGGCATGGTTGTTCTTCTGTGTTTTATCTATGGGGAATGTGAATGTGCCCCCTGTAAAAAAGGGCTGTGCAAGTGATTGTGATGAATGTGTAGTAAAGTCATACTCTCGTCCCTAGTTAGCGCTGCTTCAAAAACAAGAGACGCTCCTTTCGGCTTAAATCTGCTGCTGTATCACCAGGGGGCTTGCCCATAGGCAAGTGCCATTGGTAGCAACAACAACATATTTTAGATAATATATCATCGTAATAAGCATTATCCATATTTATCTTTTCTTTTTATAGTTATGTTATTTTATATTCATACAGCTTGTGGCAGCGTTCTGGCACAGAGGTAGCGCATCTTCCTCTTGATCCGGGCGTATCTGGTTCGAGTCCCTGTTCGGGAAGGGTTGCTCTCCTGTGTGACATCTGTAAGGTGTATGAATGTGTCCCCCTGTAAAAAGACCTGGGATGAGTGTGTAGCTAAGTCGTACTCTTGGTCCTAGTTGGCGCTACTTCGAAAACAAGAGACGCTCATATGGCTTAAATTCGCTGTTGGCCGTCAGCGTGCTTGTCCATGCCAAGGGCCTTTTAGTAACAAAAACATACACCTAGCCAGACAGATTTCTCTGAAGGGTTTTCGTCCAAAATTTAATAAAAATCTTAAAGTAAGATCTAGACAACAATACAAATTTCTAGATTAATATAAATTTATACCACATAACAAATTTCATCTATATAGATCAAAGCTCTTTCTTCAGCTATCATAATCACAAATAAACAGAAAGACATAATTCCGAAAATGTATCCAGGGTATTCTGAAATGGGAAATAGTTAAAATTATTGATCGAATGAAATTGTTCGAATTTTTTGACGATTACAATATTTATTTATTTATTTATTTTGTACTTCATATATGAGAAAGTGAAAAGTAGTTAAGTTATTGTACCGAGTCCATGAAAAAGGTTATACCTTTGAAATAAATAATTATAAATTTTTACTGCCTTTATTTTATTTAATTTTTGTACTTCTTTCAATATGGAGTCTGTTGATCATTATAATTAGTATTCCTGTGAGTGATTTCAAAAAAACACATAACTTTGCTCTACCTCTTAAAATGGCAGACTCAATGGGACCTGTTAACAGAAAACAAACTTCATTGTGTTAAACTTCTTATTGAACCCTGACTCTGTAGGAAATCAGACACTATCATAACCCTTCTGCGCATAGGTCACACTAGATTCACCCATCGCCACCTGCTTCTTGGAGAAGAGGCACCGATGTGCTCTCAATGCAATTGCATGATCGTCCGTTTGCCATATTCTCAGTGAATATCCAAATTTTAATACTCAACGTTCATATCATTTCAATAACTTCACATTATCTCATTTGCTTGATAAAACACCACATGCTCATCTTTTCGCTTTTTTGAAATCAATAGGTTTTAACCTTAATATAGGTTTATATTTAAGTTTTTTACAACTTTTTCAAACATTTTCATACTGCCTTTAATGGCTAAAATTTTATATTTTTATACTCCAAAAACTACAGTTTGGTGCAGCATAGTCAACATCACGGCTCTTGTGCCATTAAAATCCAAAAAAAAAAAAAATCCACAACCAACTGGGCTAGGAGTTAGGGGATTTTAACACTAACTTTTGGCTTTTAAATAAAAATCAATTACTCAAATATAAAAAAAAATTGTAACTAAAATGTTTTAGATATTAAGAATACGTAAGTACAATACATTGTAAAATGTAATAGGAGTAAATTTTTTAAAAAATGTGCTAATTCTGAAAAATAGTTTTCATTTTTTAGTGGAATAGTTAACATTTATATTGCAAGACTTTTCTTAAGGCTGTTATTGTACAGTACTGCGCATGATAAAAAAAAAGAGAGAGAACTTTCTATAATTAAATCTGGTTTTGCACACACTTTTCACTGACTAAATAAATAGAAAGGAAAGAAAATAAAATAAAAAAAGAATTGTATTAACACAGTAACAAATTAATTAAGGAGTAACTTTAAATTGAATTAATTCTATCCAAACACAAAAGTTTCACGGATAAATTTTTAAAACTAACAATACAGAAACAGACTTTCGAACTTTGTTCTTTTGACTTTTCTTCTAAAATCCCGATGTATTCCTAAAAAATGGTCAGTAAATATCTGCTATTTAAAAAAAACTATCCTTTTTGAAGAATTAAAATATTTTAAATAAAAGAAAACTTAACCCCTTTTATTACTTAGATTTTGTTAATAGTTTCTTTGCCATTCAATACATTTTAAGTTATTTTTAAACTTTCATTTTAAAAGCCATATTGAAGTAAAATTTTATGAAATTTTGAAAGTGGTTTGGGAAATTTTTTTGAATGATCCTCTTTAGTTCTCTCATATTTTTAATAACTGTGTCAGATTATAAACATTTCTATAAGAGTCTTCGACTTTCTGACTCTTACTTCTCAATAGACTTCTTATTTAAAAGTGAATTGTAACTGGCATTTAGTTTGGAAGTAAATTTTGATATAAGTTTCAGACTTCTTAATAGAGATGGCGCCATAATTCTTTCATTTTCTGGAATCTTCTTTTTTGTCCCAAAAGTATGCTAGTTCCCAGTTTTTTTATTATTGAACATTTAGAAACCCGAGCACCATTAAACATCACACGGGGGCTTACAGAAGTAAATATACAACACACCACACACAGAAATCACAGACAGAACAAAAGAACAACCATGCCCTAACCGATATTCGAACCCTGGACATCCAGATTACGAGCAAGACGCGTTACCCGAGTACCAGGACTCATGACAAGTTGCTACATTATCTCCAAATCTTCTGTTATTGACCTTGCATCAATTAAAATATCTGTAAATTTCTTTTTATTTCTATGAGATTAATTGCAAAAGTATTTAATATTAGATATTCGTAACCTCTAATATCCGTTAACGTTTCGTTAAGTGAAAAAAACATAATGATTATATGATATTTAGTTTAGTTTAGTTATATTAGCGTCCCGTTTTGCAGCAACACTAAGGGTATTTTGGGAAGGACATCGTAATTCGAAACCACGGTCAGATGAGGAGGAGGACTCCAGAGTTAGCACCCATCTCCAAGCTTTCATGCCACGCCATCGAGAGAACGGCTATCTTGGAATGAACTCATAGTCTCGTTCTGTGATTACGTGATGAAAGGGATTCTGGACCGGGCTCGAACTACTTCAGCAAAAGCGAAAAAGGTTTCAAATTTCAGAGCTTCTTGTCCCAAAATTCAAAATTTACTTCCAAACCAAATGCCTGCTATAATTCGCCCTTAAATAAGAAGTCTATATTTTATGATTCAAAATACATAAATATAGAACAGTTTGAAGTGGTATTTTCCCGAAATATAACAGAAAAAATGATACTTTTTTTTTCTGTCTCTTTCATATTGAAGCCAATATTACTACCAAGAAAGACTTTTACGCACTTATATACGTTTTTAAAAGTGAATAAAAACTCCTGTTCCCGTTTCTTTCCTTTATTTTTCAATTTCTTCTCTCCCGAAATTTCCGTTATAAAAGTTCTCAGCCATTGTAGCCCCAAGAAATACAGCATGACGTAACTTTTCTGTCTTGTTTTTGAACCGAAATTTAATCAGCGAATAGGAAATATAGGAATCGGGGGAAGTATTGCTCTCTCCAATATAGTGCAGAGGAATTTTTCTTTTTCTTTTTTTAAGACTATATGGTAGTTAAAACATGTTATAAAGAAGTTCCAAAATCTCGGTTTATGTTTCGTGCTAATATATTTTTTTATCAAGCCATCAGTTCCTGTAGTCATTTTTCTAGAAGATTTTGAAGTCCTAAAAAATAAATTAAGTTCTAAGTTTATTTATTTTGTAATTACTAAGCAATTTTATATCTTTTAAATTCTTCATTTTTTACTTTCCTTTATAGAATTTCTAGCTTTACCTGCGACTTCGTGCCCAAGTAAATTTTGATGTATATGTGAAAAAACTAACGGTCTGATGACCCTTGGGGCAACGCAAAGGCGCGCATTTTCTACTCCAGTTGGGGTAAAAATACGAATTACAAATTTTTAATTTCTTTTTATCTGTTTTATTTTAATTCAAAACTACTTCAAAATGAATTCGAAAAATCAATCAGTTAATGATGTTTAATTTTAAATGCATCAAATACTAAGAAAATAAACAGAATCGTTTGAAATGACTGGTCGAAAATATATTAATCCTAACCTCATTCTCGTAAGGGCAAAACCAAACTGAATTCGTTACTTATTTGGTGATGTGGAAACGAAGACTTATGGGCGAGTTAAAGTTAGTTTTTAATAAATTAATAAAAAAAATTGTTCAAGTGAATTAATAAAAAATTGTGCAAGCGTTTAAAAAATTTTTGCAGGCGAATTGTGATTAGTGAGTACCTAAACTGTACTCTTGGCCCTAGTTGGCGCTACCTCAAAACAAGAGACACTCCTTTCGGCTTAAAACTCGCTGATATTTCGGCAAAGCTTGTCCATGGCAAGCGCCACTAATAACAACAACAATATAATTTTGAGACACACGTTTGTATTAAAATTAGGAGGGCTGATAAATATAAATTGAAACATTTTTTTTCAGAAATACAAATTTATTCAATATAGGAAACTATCTATATGATTATATTTGTCTTTTGTCTTTTAAGCGATAACAACATCATAGCTACCACATGACATAAATTATAGGTAGTAAGTTACTCGATAAATATTTGAATGCCAAAAAATATTCCCAATCAGGGAGAGGGATCTTTCAAATTTTCTAGCATAGATTGCTATAAAACCAACAACCCCCTCCTCGCCCCCACCCCTGTATAAAATTGTTGATTTCGAATTAGGCCATGAATCCCTTTCATGGTACGAACAATAATTACGAAATATGTATCTTTGTAGTGAATCTAGTAATTGCACTTAGTATTGCATGAGGTTTTTGGCGATTGATTTCCGACAAGTGGTTAAAACACAAGTACCCGAAAATTAATTTTGTATTTTTGAACCTTTTTTTCTGGTTGATTTTTGCTAAAATTTGGCTCAGATCTTCTAATAATTCACAAGATGAAGTACCAAATTTTATTTATTTAAATCGTAGAATTCCTCAGATATTTCGTTTGCATACATGCGAAAATACAGCCCGACAGACAGTTACCCTCTTGGCGAATTTTGTTCAAAATTGAATGCCGATATGAATTTAAGATGCGCCAAATTTTGTATATCTTGCTGTTTTACATTTTGTAATTATCGAGATCACTTGCAATTAGACAGCCGGACTGACAGATTTTCTTTAAATGTATTTCATCAAAATTTGTCAGTACTTTATAAATTAATATCTATCATATATGCCATATTTCATCTATCTAGCTCGAACCTTTTAATTATCGTGTTCACAGGAAGGCAGACAAACACAAATCTGCACATAAATATGGTTTCTGAATGTAAACTGAAATTTGGAGATTCAACAGAGTCTCGAATGCGAATTTTCTGATGATAACAATGCTTTCTCTTTGTATATTTTACTTACGAAGAAAAAAAATTATTTGATATCGTATTTATAAATCGATCGTGGAATTATAGATTATATTTTTACATATAGCAATCCAAGTCATATATGCTATGCAGTCTTAAAGCTTTAAGTAATGTTAATAATATTTTTAGAATTTCAGAAATCCTGGGATTCAGTTTTGAGTATTTGTATTAATCAAAAGTCTTAGATATTTAGTAAGGCTATGTAATATTTATCTATACATAAAAAATGTTCTGTTAATGTACAAATACAATTAATAACAAAATAAGTGGCTTTAAGGCAAAAGTTTTGGAGCTCTACTTATCTAGAGATTTATTTTAAAAATCAATTTTTTTTAATATCTATGCACGCGAAATTCTGATAGTCGCGTGATCATTTCAAACCGTTTAAAAGTGGTTAATGATTTAAATTAATTCCGATAAATAATGACCTAAAAAATAATGATGCTCTCACATAATAACTTAAAATATGCGATAACATTTTTTTTAACTGTAACAAAAATATTTTTTGCTATATACGCAACAAAATTGATGTCAAAATTCATTTCTCAAACAGCTGAAGAATGTGGTATATTGGCGCCATCTTTTGAGACAAATAAGTATCAATGATTTAAGTGGGCATTATCGGCTGATAAACCCTTGCTATATAACTAGTATTTTTTTTTCTTCCTGAAATTAAGGCTATTAAAAACAGAAAAAACATTAATATATAGAATTAAAATTCATAAACTAAAAACTGCAGAGAAATAAAAAAATAAAGAAAAATTAAGTTTTCTCCTTAAAAATATTTTGTTTGAACGTATGATTAAATAAAAGCATCCAGTTAAAAAGGATAGACAGAGTTTCAGAAGAAAAAAAATTTGACTGCAGATTAGTATTAATGCAAACGCGCTGCGTTTAATTTTACTTTCCCTATACTTACAAAATTTGATAATAAATATACCAGCATTGTTATAAAAAAATATTAGTAAATATTTTAAAATATCAAATCTAGAAAAAATTTAAATTCAACCATAAAACTGTAAAATTAAAAGAAAAAGTAAAATCTAATAAAAAAATTTTTAATGTAAATAGGTCCACTCGTTTTAATAAAGTTTCCGAATCGATTAGATTCGATGTATTCAAAACTTATTTTGATGCTGTATAAAGACTTTTTTGCTGCTGATAGAACTTTAAAATCAGAATTTATGAAGCCTTCATAGCAGCGAGGATCTCTTCTTCAAATTTGTGAACCATACTATCGTAAAGTGTATATTTAAAATTTAGAATTTCATTTATATTTCGCAGCCCGACAATGTCTGTTAATCTATTTGAAATAAATGAAAGATTTTAAATATTTTTAGTAAGTTCAAAAATATGTAGATCAATTTTATTGTAAGACGTTAAAGTCAATATGTGTAGACAGTTTTTTTTAATTATTTTTTATATCCAGAATATATATGAAAAACTTAAAAATAATTAAAGAGATCATCGCTAATTTATTCCAATAGAAGAGTCAGAACTTTGATATTCAAATGATGTTGAAAATGAATTATAACTGAAAGAAAAAAAAATCTTTTATTATCTTAAAAAGTTTTTTAAATTTATCGTTATTATCTGAAAATGTATTGTGGATGGATTGGAATGAATCTTATTATTTTCAATCCACTTGCAGTTTATAAATACTATTCGATAAATATAATACTGTAAAGGATAAATATAGAATGTAGTTAAGTGTAGTTAAGAGAGTTAGAAGATTTTTTAGCATAATAATCGATAAATTAATTTATTAATTATAAATAATATTGTTTTGTTAACTTTGATTTATTGAATAGTAATTCTTTTCATAATTGTTCATTCATAATTACTTTTCATTGTCTTCTAGCTTCATAAAATTCAAGCGAAAATGTGTGTGTGTGTGTGTGTGTGTGTGTGTGTGTGTGTGTGTGTGTGT
>JAOUZG010012139.1:160757-201768 GCA_026289955.1 Argiope argentata | reverse complement strand
GTGTGTGTGTGTGTGTGTGTGTGTGTGTGTGTGTGTGTGTGTGTGTGCGCGTGCGCGTGTGTGTGTGTAAATGCGTAATCAAGGAAGATATATATGTATATACACATTTTTGTCTTTATGTGCGTCTGTCTGTGAGCACAAATAATGGAAAGAATGCGAAACAAGCAGGTCCACATTCAATATAATACCAAAAGTATCTTTCTGCTCAGCCAACTTTAACAGAGCGAATGTCCATTTCTTTCCTGGACAGAGTCCATTCCCAAAATACCTACACAGATTCCATCTGGCCAACTCTCCTTGCTGTAGCTGTGGGGAAATAGGATCTCCAATTCATTATGCCACCGAATGTATACTGATTCTCTCATGGCTCATGAGAAGGCCAAAAAACAATCTCAAAAAAGAATCATACAGGAGAGTGGCATCGAATACTCTTTTACGTGGCAAGATCCCCACCATAGTAAATCATATTCATAAATACCAAGACCTCTCCAAGACTACACAATAACTGAAATCAAAATAACATTTGTCAAAATCAATTAAATTATTCGTTCAAAAGGGCTCAAAATAGCAATTCTCAAGAAGGAAATCAAAATACAGGACCCAGACGGACGCTGCAGATTACTGATTCTGACTCAACAGGGTTTTTTTTTCTTCATGCATATCATACAGATGTTCCCAATGTTATTTATCAATTTTTTCCTTTTCTGTTAGTAATCTTATTTCCCTGTAAGTTCACTCATAGTCGCCATTTGTTTAAGCATTCTTGCCTCCTCCATTTAGTTATTACTTCACCAAAAACTGAATACAGTCCTGTGGAAATTGGCACCGATAGGATTCTCTCAAGAAATCCCTGGATACTTTGTCGTATCTTCCTTTTTTTCTTTTTTTTATCATGTCAGAACATAATGTTGTTTTTGGGATGAAGTTTGTGGCGCCAACAAAAAACCGTAAGAGAAAAATAAAAAATTTATTATCTGCCCGAATATCTCAAAAAATTAGCTTTTAATAACGTGTTGCCATTTCATTTACAAAAGCTCTGATTTAAAAAAATAATTTAATGACGAAGATCAAATAAAACCTAGAAAAATCTCTTTTTGAGCACGTGGTTATGTGAAATGAAATAAACTGGAAATGTAATATTTTTAAACAATAAATGCTAGACAAAGTTTTTGTGATCGTTTGCAATACTAAAGTTACTAATTCAATGAAACAATTAAAATGAATAAAAAATATAATTTAACTTGCACGAGCACGTGGTGCTGGGCCGTTCAAGAAACGGTGTTCTGACATGATACATTGAAATATGCATAGCAGATTTAATTTTAATCTTTATTTTTTTTTTTTTTCATTTAGGGCTCATTGAAAAAAGTTAGATAACTTAGTGTTATAAGTACCTGAGTATAGGATTGCGTTATGTTATGTTTGGGAACACAATAATCCAAAAATGCACTGAGCTAGATAGTTAAAATTTGGTATTTGGTCTTTACATCATATTTATAGAGATACATTTTAATAGAGCCGGAGCAGAGAGAGTGGGTTATGTTGCTGGAGTCTTGTCCTTGATACGTCACATGTGAAGAGAGGGAGCTTTTCGGTAACGTTAACTTCAGGGGGATCTACTGGGTCGACAGTTAGAGATTCATATCTGTTAATTAGGGTTATTTCATTAGTTACTGGACTAGCATTATTAGGTTTCACGGTGTTTATTTTCTGGTGCATCTTAAATTCTTCCTCTCGACTATTGACTAAACAGCCAACAGCTTTTATGGAATTTATCTCACCCATCAAGTGCTCCACGGCGTCATATGCTTCTTGGGCCTGCAAGCATTCGACCTTGTATGCTTTATGAAACCGCTGCTGCTGGACTCGAGGTAGAATACTGGTTGCTGAGCTCAGAGTGAGTTGGGTTTGGGTGATCGGGGACTCTAATTGCTTCCTTGTTGCACAGCTTTCGCAATTGCAATCAGTTTGGTAAAGCTCCAGATAATTGTCAATGAAATCGTAGTTAAGTAGGAAGATATGCTGACGTTTGGCTGATGATCCAGCATCTGCAATTCCCTTCCGTAACACATCATTCAATTTGAAACTGCCTGTCTTTTATACTTCCCAGGAGGTGGGCCGAGAACCTTCTAAGCCAATCTCGGTTTTTATAGAACGGATCGAGAAAATTTTTGAAGTTTCCAGTATTATCCATTTTGTCACCAAAATTGCCAAATTCATTCCCAAGTCCCCAACTGGTCGCCAAGTTTGCCGCCAGGCCTTGAAATCACTAACGCGGCACCCGCTCAGCACGCATCAGTGCTGATCGTAAAACGATCATTCTTAAGAAGGCACTGTTCGGGCTGGGAAGCAAAATTACAGGTTTGTAAGAATACTAAGATCATCAAGATAAAGGATTTCGTGGCATATCATATGAATCTCTCAAGAGGTTCCTGTAATGCAAATATTTTAATGACGAATAGATGAGAGGAAGGTCCATAATGGTTATGGACATCACAAAAACGTTCGGTATTGAATAAGAAAGTAATTAGTGGTGGCAATTTAGTTGAATCCGAGAAGACAGCAGCCAGATATGTAGAGTATGAATCAGATCACTTTATTGACAATTTCCTTTGTTTTCAACAACAACAAAATACGATTCAAAAATGTTTACTTGCGTACTCCGTTTCAAATAATCTGTCATATTTAAAGAAATTTTGAGGAAACCGGAATTATCTTTGAAGAAATCCAGTCAGATGAAAATTGTTTGCTACAATTATTTCAAAAGAAATGTTTTGTGGAAAGAAAGAGAAAAACTTTGGAAAATATACAAAAGTTCAAAGATACTATATAAAGAAGAAAATTTTGAGTGCCTAATATTGTTGCAGAATAACCGTGAAATTGTTCGTCGATTAATATAACAGA
This sequence comes from Argiope argentata, assembly GCA_026289955.1. Lineage (NCBI taxonomy): Eukaryota > Metazoa > Arthropoda > Arachnida > Araneae > Araneidae > Argiope > Argiope argentata. The sequence goes on along the minus strand of JAOUZG010012139.1, from coordinate 198,864 downwards.
AGCATTGGCAATTCAGCATACCGAACTTTGAACTCTCATTTTCAATTAATTAAAAAAATATTAGATCATTTAAGTCGGTACATTAACAAAAGAAGTAACTTCTCTTTGTATTGCTTGTAAAAGATAAAACCACAGAGCGACCTTTAGTGTCTCTTCTTACAAACAGAATTAAAAGTTATTGCAATCTTTATGAATGATTTAACAAGAGCATTGTATTTTCATTTCGAAGAAAAGATATGTACTTTTTGATTGCGCCTTTTATAAAGCTTTTGTTCTAGAATTAGTGAATTTCTTGCCGGTTTAAGCTTTTATAATCACTTTAAGAAGAATATTTTGTTCGAAAAGAACGAATGAACCTAATTTAGAACAATAAAAGCACAAACTTCGTTAGTTCGCATAATCTTTAAGAATTTAAACTGCGAGAAGTTTAGGTCATTTTCTATTATTAAAAAAAATTATATGAAATTTCAACCCTCCAACTGCCGCATGATGGAATGGATAATAGGAATGGAGGATCAACATATTTAAAAAAAAGGGGGGCCTTAGAGAATTTAGGGCGAAAAAAGTGTAAACTGTGAAAGATAAGAAAAATAATTCAGCATATTTAAAACCATAAAGATCTGCTTGTTTCTTGCAAAACATTTCTGACAGTGAGGCCACTGATTTAGGCTGAACTGCCAGTAAAATCCTAAAGAGAAGATTACATTTTGTACAAAAACTGCAGCACAACTTAAGAATGAAATTTCAAATCATGTAATAATGGGTGTTTGTGCGAACAATGTTTAATTTAAATACTACCAGCGGGTGACCGAGCTCCGATCGGAGAAAACAGGTATCGAAGCTAACTCGAATATTTAAATTTTCAATTGTGATTTATCAAAACAATACATGCCATAAGAAAATTTGTGAAACCAAAATTTAAAAAAAATAAATTATTATTGCGCATTAAACATATAAAAATGCAATTTTCATCACGTGTCTGCATGAAAAGAAAAATATATATATATGAATATTGATATAGATGGCATATTGGCTATAGATGGCAGCACGTTACCACTTGAAAATTTAAGTAGTCATTATGGCGAACTTATAAAGTTTGAAAATATCCTATCTGTAACTCCGAACTGCTCAACCGTAGCGCTTCAAAACCGGCGCCAATCGATTCCTCGTGGCCAAAAATCCCAGACCCCCCAAGTTTACCGGAGTTTATTAATTCTGGGGCGATTTTCGACCTGACAACCATTCCTCGCATTATAGTGTAAGATAAAATAGTTGAATTAATAGTCTAGATACTTTTATAACATATTTCATGTTTCTCTTGGCATTCATCTAAGTCCATTTCTTTTATAAAACCCTTGTATTTGTTGATACCTGTTTTGCTTTAAATTTTATTGTTTATTCCTCCAAATTTTTTAAACATAAATATTAAATGGTATATTAAATAGCTTGACCGAAAATGGAGTCAATTCCTATACGTCACAATCACTTCGCAAGTCAAACTGCATATGATATTTAGCATCTAAATACAGTAACTAAAATTAAAAATTCTCTTTAACTGCCCGACAAATATATTTCTTTCCCTCTGCAAGATACCATAAAGATTTCGAATCTACACATCTGATAACTATCATATGAACATGAAATTACCCAGTTGAAATTAGAGCATCACTTGTATCTCATTCGAATAAATAATCTTGTAATGAAGTATCTGTAAGAATTCTTAAGAGAGAAACATCGGATTTTCCGCTAAAACCATCAAATAATTAATCCTGTAAATTCTTTAGCCGTAATAAATTCCTTCAATCTTCTAAATATATCTTATAATTTTCCGCTTTCAGATTTAGTGGATACAACTAAAAAACGAAGCGAGATTATTATTTGAAATGGCATTATTATCACCGTCATTAACATTTGAAGTGTCATTTTTAAATTAATGTATTACAAATTTTCACACTTTTTATTGGAATACAAGTCTAAATGACACAGAATGTAGAATTCTGAAAAATAAAGGGGACAGGACGAAGAATTCTTTTTAAAAAAAGAAATAAATATTTTACAAATGTACATTATGGATACTTTAGAATATTTTTTGTCACTTATCTCAATTATTAATTCATTGAAAATTAGCCACTCTTTGTGATCATCTGATTCGTGGGAATTAATGTTCGCTGAGATTTTCAATTAAATATTTTATAAAACTAGAACTCTTAATAGTTTCTTCAGCAAAATATTTTTAAGCTTCAAATGTTGATAGTCATCTAACTTAAAATATATTATATTGAAGCCTTAAACTGTTCCATTGATCGTATAATGCATCTCTCTAATTTTCTGTCAAATTTGATGAAATATGAACATTAAATTAAAATAGAAATAATTAAACCAATTAATATAAAAACATTTTTGAAACCAACCAATCTTTTTTTTAAAAAAATATGAATAGAGAAAACATAATCATTTGGTATCGAAGTCTTATACGCAATACAGAACGATTTTCATAATTTATGAAATATTTTAAAGAATTATTCATTTAAAAATTTGCTCATTCGTCATAAAATTCACTTTTCAGTTTTGCTTTTAAAAGGATTTTAAATGATGTAGATAAAAATATGTGATTTTGTTAAGGTTTATAAATAAACTTCAAAAGCTTAAGAAATCTAAATTTTCTGCAGTCCTTTAGGGAATCATATTCTGTGAAACATTTTTGGCATTTCAGTTTTTATATTTAAAGAAAACACTTTTATCTTATGCAATCAAATCTGGCATAATTATGAAGTTTTAAAAATAGTCATTTTAGAATAAACATTTTCTTACTTTTAGGCAAGACAGCTTTGGGAAAAATCCAAGCGATGATTTGGAGTACCTTCTTAGAATGGGGTGATCTTAGAATCGCATGCTTTTATAAAATAGTAACGTTCGAGTTTTCGTAACTCGATCAATTTTAGTCGCAATAGATTGGACCTTTATTTGATTTTAAAATTATTCGCCTTTGACGAACAGCTAGTTCGCTTTAAATATCGGTTATATCTATTCTTCTTTAAATGGACTAAATGCCTATGATTCCGTTAAATTATTAGTTTTTAAAGCAAGGTTTTTATTTAATTGTTTCTTGCATTTGTTCCGTTTATTGTATAAATAAGACTTTCTAATAAAGTTTCTAACCAGTTTCATGTTATCATGGCACTATTAAAGACTTAAATTTCTGATTCATCTAATGCCCAAAATATTGTAACTTCATTTTTTAAAACATCTCGTAAACTATACGAAAACTAAACGGACACCTCAATATTTAGATTTCAACAATCAAACTATCAAACAGTCGATGAAACAATAAAAATAGGATACTTTTCCTTTAGCCGAGAGTCAGCGAAAAATCGCCAAAGACATTTTGCAGCATTCTACATTAATTGGCGATTTTTCGCTTTAAATCGCAATAAGAGATTTTGCGGAATTTTACATTATTTGGCGATTTTTCGCTGTCACCCTGCTAACGGAAAAGTACCAAAAATAGTTCAGTGCACAATGTACAATATTCAGTGCACAATATTGTTAGAAATTAAGTAAAAAAGTATTTTTAAAAAATTGCTAAAATATAACATAACTTCCCACGATCATCAAATTTGTATCATTAAAAAGACGATGTATATTTTAAAATTATTCGGAATTACATTTTCTGTACTAATATTTTTGGAAATTTTATCGACTTAACGACAAAATTCTGCTAATTTTTAATTAATTTTAATTACAAATTTTAAAAAATTTAAAAATATCTCCGAGGTGCCCATTTTTAACCACCAAGGTATAGATGTGTCAAATTTGGTATCTATAGGACAAATATTTTGGTCTAGAGCTAATGCATACAAATTCGTATTCCTTATTAGTCATTCACAAATTCGTATTTATTATTAGTATAGAATATTTGCTGCTGCTATTCATTATTTGTAATTTTTCTTATTTATCGACTAGGAGAAATGTCAGTTAAAACTAAAGCTTTATATTCTTTTAATTTGATTATTTCTCCTTTAAATATGAATTACGAAAGGCACAATAATTTTTTTTAGCTTGGAGCTTAAGAATTTTTATAATCAGTATTGGATTCATCATTTAAAAAACATTTAATCCATCAGGCGAAAAAATATATTCCCTGCAGAAATGTATTAACCAAAACAAATTTTTATCCTTCTCATGCTATCTTATTATCTTTAAAAATCATAAAAAGTATCTAAATTATTTTCTCTCTTCGCAACAGATGGTGGAAATCGGGGTTGTTTGAAGCATATCTGATTGTTTAGGCCGCCATTTACTCTAGCGATTTGATTTGAAACAGCTTGAAGCGTGAAATATTTTTAAAGCACACTTAAGGTTTTGAATACATTGAAAAAACAGATTTAAAAACTACAAAATGTGCTTCAAAAAGCTGGAAAGTATTAAATTCTGAAACATAAAATTACAGAGTTTTGTGATTCAATACATTGGATATTGGATCAACAGCCCTACATTTAGCTCCAGTGCGACATTAATTTGTTGGAGAAGGAACACTAAATCTTATTCTTAACGTAATATTTTAAAAGTGTAGCATTTTTATACTAACAAGAAGTGTTAAAAAATGATTATTTGCAGCTTATAATTATCTAATCTTACGAAATAAAGCATACTACCTGCTCTTCAACTGAAGGTATTAAGCATAACTGAAACAAACTGTACTTTATTAAAGTTATCTATTTAATTAAAAATTCGATAGTTTTAATGATGCTCTACATGGTAATTTTTACTATATATGAAATCGTTGCATTCAAGCAATTTTGTTATTTTAAGCATGTAAAACCATGAATGTAACCTATATAGAAAAAAAAGTAAACTGAAGTTAATTTATGCAAGACTAACATTTATACTGTTTGTAAACAGTACTTTTGTACTGCGAAAAGAAAGTGAAAGTATTTCATAAATCTTGTAACGTTTGGGCTCAACTGTTGAAATTTCCAGGTATTTTTAATATTAAAAGATTTGTTTATTTATTTTTTATTTTATTTCTTTGAGAAATTTCTCCTGTCGTATAATTTGGCAACATCTTTTTCAACCGGCAGCGCCGACAATGCTTTTTATCAGAAATCAAAGTTGATCCGGTGACTTTAATTTTGTATAATTTTGTTCCTTATATTATTGCTTGTAGATTTGAATTAATTGTGTTCAGGTTGTTATTGCAAGTATTTTTTAAGCACTTGCTAGCTAAGCAAAGTAAATATAACTGTACTTTTGATGAAGTACTCTGTACAGAATTTTTAAAAATTCTCTGCCCTTTGGGCGGTCGTGTAAACCCCGTAGTCAGGTTCATCACGTTGTTGCTCGCCGAAAGCCGCAAGTTGAAATCGATGATGTTAGATGCCAGAGCTTAGGTGAGTTTTATTCTTTTTCGCTAGAAGTAACAAGTTGAACTTCTGTATAATAGTTCCACTGCGTCAAAGGAGACTTAATTCCCATATTTTTTTCTCTTTCTTCGAAAAGAATTATAAAAGTCTCGCCTATGTAGAAAACAGCTTGAAATTTATGGCCGAGATGAATCTCAAGGTAAAAGAAATCGTAAATTCGGTGACCATCTTTAGAACTTATACGGAAAAATGTTTTTTAGTTACCAATAGATAGCTTTGATGATATTTAAATGATGTACTTATTAGGACTTTTTTTAAAAAACAAGTACACCTGTTATATCTTGCAGGTCTATTGTTAAGGTTACTTGTAGGTTTGAGGTAATAAAATATTTTAAAATATTTGTTTAAGTGGAAAAATTTTTTAATTCTGTTGTATGTTTTAATATTTAATTTTAGTGCAACTTTTAAAACATAAACATTTTTTTAAATTTTAAGTAAAAAAAATCTTTAATCTTTTTTGAAAAAGTTTTTTATTTAATATTATATTTATTAATTCTAAAATATCATTCAATGGTGCTATGCATGTTCTGCTAAAACTGAAATAATTTCTTAAAATTGATTATTTGTTTAAATAAAGCGAATATAAAAAATTTAACTCTGGTCAAGTATTCATTTAGAAAGTAATTCTTAAAATTGTGTTGACTAATTTTAATTATTCTGATTTTGTACCAAATTTTTTAATAACTTTTCACGAGACTGTGCTCCATATTTTATTCAGACTTCATTCTCATTATTAAAACTTATAATATTGTATATTAGTACCTTCAATTCTCATAATTATATTTGTGGCCTTTTGTAGACTAGATAAGGGAATACTTCTTTAAAAAGTAACATTTTTACAAGATAAATTTTATAACAAAAATTTGAATAAAAAAAGGTTATTCAGAATGCACTTCCTGTAAGTTTTCTTATTCTTAATATAACTATGGCTAAATTTATTCCAGTTTTATTGAAATGACTTGCAATTTTGTAACATCTATAAAAATTCATTTTTTTTTAATATTCCATTGATGTGCTTAGTGAATTGTATTAGAAGTTTACCATTTTTTGTGACCTTGAAGTTGAAGATTCTCATGTATGAAATTTTACTACTTGGTCTTTAAATTTATGTCTTTTAAGAAACCTAAATAAAGTATTATTTTTCTGCTTCCACTTATAGATTTACACCCAAAATGCTGTGTTGTAGTGAGGATTGTTCATAATAGATTAGCTATTAATTGAATTATTGAATGGATTGCATTTTAAAAGAATTTCTGGTTATTATTTTTCAAGATAACAAATCAAAAATTTAATAAATTGAATTCTAATCTTTTAATCATGTATGTACATGTAGAAAGAGAGAGAGAAAAACTATTATTTTTCTTTTCACAAATTATGATTTTGTAACAGACATTGATGAGATCCCATGATTTATTTCAAGATTACACTATATTGAAAATTACATATCTTATTTTATCATTTGGCCTGTATCATTCTTTATATTTATCATGGTTAAAAGATGATGAATCTAAATGCTGATTTCTCTTTTTTAATTGGCAGATGATAAATATGAATTTCATAGTAGTTGAATGATGAAGCTAATTGTGGGAGGAGGGAATCCTACCGGTCCCAGAATGACTAGACTGAACAATAGTTTATTGGTATGTATCTTTTTGTTATTAAATTTCTTTCTTCTTATTAATCAGGGGTGTTTTTTGCATTTTTATCTTGAATATTCTGGGGGTTACACATATGGTTTGTATCAACAGGTGTTAGAGTAATCCTGATACTTTGTTGCCATGGTAACAGCCATGTGCCTCTCCTTATTCTCAAACTTGATGCTTGGAAGATCTGATAAATATCTATTAATTTATTTTCTTGCAAAAATTGTTTTAAAATTTAATAGCGTTTTTTATATTTTATTTTAATACTTCTGAATTGCAATTAAAATTATAACCAGAATATCTAATAGTATAATTGTATTATTTCTGCATTAGACCATTTAATAATTTTTTAATGTTATTTATTTATTATTTTTAAAGAATGGCTGAGCGAGATGGAGGTAATCCAAATCAAAAATATTTAATGGATCATTCAGAAAATGTGGACTTAACAGAAAAATCTGAAGAATTCAAAAAATTAGTTGAATATGGTTTAAATCCCAAAGTTGTGAATAAATTAGAAGAAATCTTCAAAACAGGTAATTATTGCCTTTAAATCATTAAATTTATCTCTTGACTATTAATTTGGTTCAATAATTATTTATTTATTTATTACTTATTTTTCAGGCAAATTAACATACCATGATTTGGATGAAAGAGCTTTAGATGCTATTAAAGAATTTCCTGTGGATGGTGCTTTTACAGTTCTAAAACAGTTTCTGGACAGCAGTTTAGAACACGTTTCTAACAAAAGTGCGTTTCTTTGTGGTGTTATGAAAACTTATCGTCAAAAAATGAAAGTTCCTTCTAATCCAAGTACTGGGGCTACCAAAGGACCCGATGAGGAAAAAATTAAGGTTAGTTCAGTATAATCCTTTGATTTATTTTTGTATTTAGTTTTAATTGTTCAGTCTTAGAAAATGTGAGATGTGAAATAAAAAAAAAATAGAAGATTTGAAATCTTTTATTGAAATTTATTCAGATTATATACAAAGAGACTGATAAACTAATATATATTTTTTAACAATTTTTAATTTTATGATGAATAAGTTACAAATCAGTAAGGTGAATTTGATTTCTCCTCTGAAATAAATTAAATTTTTTCTACCAACTTGTGAATTTTTGAAAGTTTAATTAATTTTTGTTTGTTCATAATATTGAAAAATATTAGTTATATTAAATAATATGTGATTAATTTAAATTTACTTTGTTTTAAAGTTATGGGCTTAAATTGAGTTATCCAGTTTTATTTAGGATTCATAAAATTTAATGAATATTAATTAGTTTATTAAGGGGCTAGTCACCTTTGATGAACGGGTACTGGTTGTGTTTAATCCCAGTTAAATTTCCAATGTATAAATTAATGTTCTTGATCCCTCAACTATGTTTTTTCGAGTGCAAAATTAGGATAGGTATTATTTTAGAGCTTTACAATTTTGCTTAATTATTGTGTGTGTAAATAGTATCTAATCTTATGATATCATGGTGTTATTGAAATATGTTTCTTGCTGTAATATGCTTTCATTTTGTGATTAGACTTACAAGCTGTACAAATAATTAGCCGAATTCTCATTCTCTTTTAACATTGGAAGAAAATAAAACTTTTAAATGTTGTATGGGCATAGATTGGTTTTCATAATAATAATATCTATTTTTTGATTATTTAACAAAAAGAATTGATAAATTTAAGAAAAAAATCCATGTCATTTAAAATTGGAATCTATATAAAGATTTTTTAATTTATTTGGGAACTGTTTTAAATCATTAATTTTTAGTTAAATTTTGAAATTAATTTGTCTATTTCCTATTAATGATTAATTAGTTTCAGTTTAATATAGTTATTTATTAAAGAAGGTGTTCAATAACTCTTCAGTATTAAAAATTTTGTGGGCTTATTCTTACTACTTCATTACTGTTGTTACTATACAACTGTTCATAATAAGTTCCAGTAAATATTTATTGATGAAGCCTTCCCAAATCATTTTGAAAAAATTGTTTATTACTCTTCAACTTTCTGCCAGGGGATGTGTAATAATTGATATAGATTTTTATGAGTGAGGAAAGTAATTTAAATATGTAAATACTTCTGTCTGAACTAACTTGACTAAGTCTTTTTACTATCCAGATTTTTTTTCACCTAATTGCTTCTTTAAATTGTTAAATTTCAAAATTTACACAATATCCTTTGAAGATAGATTTACTAATGGTTGAAGGGAGCAATTATGAAACATAATTATTTTGAAGCTGGGCAATGGCTTCATTTAATTGTGGGCGTAGCATAATGCTGTAAATACCACAAATGCTGATATTTTAATTTTTAGAGTTCCATACAAGCAAGTTTTGTTCCTTGAAATATTATGTAAAAAACTGAACATACATTTTAAATTTTTTAACACCCTTTTAAATTATTTTATAAATCTATCATTGTGACATTGAGGGAAAAGAACTTCTTGTTTTATATTTAGTAGTTCTAAATGAGTTTTTACCTCACAATTAACAAGAAATAAAATTTTCCTTTATTCAAGTTGCTATTTTTATCTTAAATTCTAAATACATTGCTAAAAGATTATAATATTCTTACAGAAAATTATTTACCATATTCATTTGGGGTTGTATGGCAAAATATTGAAGAGATTGAGTAATGGATAGCAACATTTTATTTTACATTAGTTCAGAGGGAACGAAATTCATATGCAACATTTATAAAATCAGCACTTACAATAAATTGGTAATATCCATAACAGCACTGAAATTTTGTTCAACTATGGCTCACCAAGTCTGTCTCATGACTTCATATAGTTTCTGTAATAGGACAAAGATAGACTAAAGATAATACTTTATAGTTTATGCAGTGAAGCAATTTTAAAGATTCATAACAATATGAAGCCATCCATGTATTTTGTTGTGATGTATATATGCTACTAGATAAAATTATAAATACTATCTATTTTTGGTGATCCTTGATAATACACTAAATAGTTGATAACTCAACAAAGCCAACCTTGGAGATAAAGATACCAAATTTGATTCGTTGTTACTTCTTAGGTAATTGATATTCATTAATATCTGATACCCTCAGATTATTGATGTAATTTAATGAAAGAAAGGTTTTTCAATATAAACTTAAAATCCATAAGCTTTTGCTGTCTGACAATGTAAAATTATAATTGGATTGTTAAATATATGGTTGAATTTCTTTCCACCATTCTGCCTGTAGAAAATTAATTTTTGCATATTACATAAAAGTACATTATATATAGATTTTGAGCTGCAAATCTTGCCATACCTGAATATGGTTGATACATGGCATAGGATCATCCACATTTATTTTATTTCCATTGATTATGAATATATTTGATGTCTGATTAATAAATGTGTATTAGTAATATGGTTTAAAAATTGGGCGTAAATTGGCTTATTTATTTGCTTAATAAATTTATTTTCTATTTATTATGTTTCATTTCTCTTTCTTTAGGCTATTCTTGACAGAACTGGTTACACTCTTGATGTTACAACTGGTCAACGAAAATATGGCGGACCACCCCCTAATTGGACCGGACCTCCTCCTGGAAGTGGTTGTGAGGTAAGAACTTGCAATTAATTAAAAAGTATCTTTTTTCTTTTTTAGTTCAAATAAAGATTGAAAGCAATAAAAAGTTTAATTTTTGCTCTGTAAAATATCCGGAATATGGCACTTTTCTGTTAGTCAGGAGTAAGCGAAAGATCACCAAATGACGTAGAATTGCACCAAGTTTCTTTGGCAATTTTCCCCTTGCACCTGACTAACAGGAAAGTACCAGGATTACTTTTAATGATGTTATAAATTTACTTTAAAAAAGAAATTTTTATCTCTATTTTCTTGAATGGATGAAATGAAATAATTATACATCTCTGAAAATTCTATTAATCAGTTTTTACAATTAGTTTAGTTCATATATTTAACTTTGCTAGTTCTTGAAGTGTTGATAAATACTTAGGATATCGTTTAAAAAAGCATATATATATATATATATATATATATATATATATATATATATATATATATATATTTTCTTTCCCTGCATATTGATTTTTTTTTTTTTTGTGCCATTAGATTTTTGTAGGAAAAATTCCAAAAGATATTTTTGAAGACGAGCTTATTCCTTTATTTGAAAAATGTGGACCTCTGTGGGATCTACGACTTATGATGGACCCACTTACTGGCCAAAACCGTGGCTATGCTTTTATTACTTATAAAACTAAACAGGGAGCACAAAATGCAGTTAAACAAGTATGTTTTTATTTACTTATTGGTTTTTATCATAGCTTGGAATTCTGAAGGTAGATCACTTATCAATGTCCTTTTTATTTAGCTGGATAATCATGAAATCAGAAAAGGTAAATTTATTGGTGTTACAGTATCTATAAATAATCATAGATTATTTGTTGGGAACATTCCAAAAAATAGAGGCAAAGATGAGCTCTTTGAAGAATTCACCAAACATGCTCGTAAGTTACTTGAATGCTTAACTTTGCTGAATTTTATTACTGCATCATTTCATTTATTTAATGCACTTATTTTCTCTTTAGCTGGCCTGACTGAAGTAATTATTTACAGTTCTCCTGATGATAAAAAGAAAAATAGAGGCTTTTGCTTCTTGGAATATGATTCCCATAAAGCTGCATCTTTAGCTAAAAGAAGACTTAGCACTGGCCGAATCAAAGTCTGGGGATGTGATATAATTGTAGATTGGGCAGACCCTCAAGAAGAACCAGATGAGGAAACCATGTCAAAAGTAAATTTAATTTGACCTACTTGAAATTCTTGGTTGATATATTCGTTTTAATTAAATATTGCATAGGAAGGTGAGAAATGTCCTTAATGATTTATTTTTAAAAAAATGTTGTCGGAATCAAACTTAATTGATGAATTTTCCTCAAAATTCTTTGCAGAAATACAACTGGGAGAATCTGCTCTTTAACACTTAAAGAGCAGATTATAATCTAAATATTAAGAGGAAGTGTAAATGTTTTTGAAAGCTTAAAAATTAATTATTTTTCATTGTTAAGTTTGTTTCTACTTAAAATTACTTGCTTTTGTTATTTTTTTTAAAATTCATAATTGTTATTTTTAAAGGATAGGTTTGTTTGTTTTTAGCTGTTAATTTAGATAATATTGGTTTAGAATATTGTGAGTTATTAACAAAAAATTGAAACGGACAATTATTTAGTCTTTTATACAAAATATTCCAACTTGCTCTCTAATTTAAATTTTTAATTATAATAATAAACCTCCTGAAATAATATTGTAATTTATTTTTAACTTAAAATAAAAAAAATTACACTATGCTTGCTTGATATTCTTGTAATTTTTAGATGATTCACCGTCTCAAAGGTTCTTAATAATTTAAGAGTGATTTTAAGCATTTATTTAAACTTAATTTCTCTCTCTTATTTAAACTTAATTTCTCTCTCTCGCTCTCTCTCTCTCTCTCTCTCTACTTAAATGAAAACTTTTGATTCTTATGAAGTTTTAAAATTTAAATCTACAAATATGTTACATGTCACATTTTATGCCTTAAAAGTAAGTTTTTCATTTCAAGAACATGTATTTCTAACTTTTCGAAAAAGGGGTTAATAAGTAATTAGTAAAAATTTCATTAGTGTTTGTGTCCATTTGAATTTTACCATTTAAGATTTTATGCAGTTAAATTGCATGTAAACATGGTGGAGGGGGCATGACAATAATTTAATTGGCCCTTGAGATAGTTATGATCTCAGGTAACTGAGAACAGGGAATCACCCACCACTACCATTTAATTTATCAAAAAATTTGGAATTCTGATGAATATGCAACACTAAGTAGATAAAATGCTTTGTTAAAAATAGAAGAAAAAAATATTTTAATGTTTTTATTTGTCAGTGAGAATTATGGATTTAAAAAAATTTTCTAGAAGTTTCATTTTGAAATTTCCCAATTTTAAATGATATAAAAATCAATTTAAAAAGAAAATCTTAATTTTTAGAATTGATTTCTATTGTTAAAAAGTTTAAATGTAACATTATTTGGGAACAAACCTAGAGGGGCTGTTTTTGAATTTCCAATGCAGTAATCTGAACTGATAAAATTGTTTGAATCTAGTTTTCCTGCCGTTTGAAACTTTTCATGATAATTAATGAAACTAATTATTAAAAATATCCAGTTTGATCACAGGAACCATACCATTGAAATATTATGCTTTACCATGTTTGTTTTTAATCCTAAGCCTTGTAATTTAAAACTTAAAATCATGGGTTATTAAAATTAAAACGATTGTAAATTTCTTTTGCAATAAGTGTAGAAAAATGTTATTAAAGAATTGTATCATTATTATTTTATTGCTGTAATGTTAACTTTTTTAAAATTTTCTTTGAACTAGGTGAAAGTTTTGTACGCTAGAAATTTAACAGCTGATGTTACAGAAGAAAAATTGAAGGAGATGTTTGAACAATATGGTAAAGTAGAAAGAGTGAAAAAAATCAAGGATTATGCTTTCATTCATTTTGATGATAGGGACCATGCAGTAAAAGCAATGAATGCTCTCAATGGAAAAGAAGTGTGTGGGGCTCCTATGCAAGTCTCATTGGCTAAACCTCCATCTGACAAAAAGAAGAAAGAAGAAATTCTGCGCAATCGTGAAAGACGAATGATGCAGATGATGCAACAGCGAGCAATGTGAGCAATTTTTTTTTTGTTTATGTATCAATTTATTAGTAATATATATAAAATTAAATTAATACCTGGTTTTGCTATGTCAGGCACAAATCCATACTGGGACTTCCTGATATAGTAATTAACTTTTATTATATATATAAAATTGAGTACTCAATAGATATTGGTTCTCAAACATGTATCAAGATTGATACTTTATACATAAAAATATGTTTCCAATTTGGAATTGTTTTGTACTGGATAGAGTACTGATGGCAGTGTATTTGTAATCTTAGTTTTGTGTGACTGTAATTAATGAAAATGGTAAAGTCTTTATTTATATGTTTAGTATTTAACAAAAAGGTCAAAAATTCTTCCACAGTATATATTTTTGAATGGACTATAGGGTAGTCATAAGGTATGACAATGTCATCAAGGAATAAAAGAAAATTTAGCATATTAATCTCATGTCTTATTGTTGAATCCAAATTGTTCTGCATTGATTGAATTTAAAAACTGATACTCTAACTCTGCATCAGTTTTTTGTAATTGGTACTTTTGTTTACTCTATATGAAGTATATTATAGGTACAGTACCGTCTAACCCTAATTGTTTTGATTTTTTTAATTCCTAAGATTTAAAAATCATCTGATTGTCGGAAGCTTAGAAATTTTTTAATCCTTACATCTATATACATTCTATGTTAATGCCTTTTATTTTAAATAACTGTGCTTAAGAATAATCAATAATGAATTTTTTCAAATGTCATTTAAATGATATTATTACAAGTAAAAATTACTCATAATCATGAAAGGTTGATATTTATATCTTCCTAAGAAACTTTTCTTTTTATTTACAGGATGATGGGTATCCCTCCTCCTCCACCACGAGGTAGAGGAACTAGGTTACCCATGCCGGCAGCTCGTAATTATGGTAAGTGTCTAAATTTATGCCTTGTAAACTGTGAATGAAGTTATTGTTTAAATTTAACTTGCTTTGATTAACATGTTCTCCCTCACTGCATTTCTTCACTGTGCACTTAAAAATTATCTGATATATTCTTGCTTGCAAAAACTTTCCTTTATCTTGGCAGTAAAATTCTTTTGGTAATATATTAACTTATCCCTTAAATAATTTTACTGTGCATGCTATTGATTATTTTCCTATATGTGTATGAATCATTAATATTTACCAGTGTATTTCCTTGTTAAAAATTATATATTGTATTTCTTAATTTAGCTTTAAAATGTAATTTAAAAGCTCTTTTTTTTTCTGCTTCCATTGTTATATTTTCTGTATGCAATTTCTAACCCAGTGAATATTGTTTGACATGTCTTTTGACCGAGTCACCATAATAAGATCCATTGTCGAAAAAACCCACAAATCCTTGTTACTTTCTGTCAGATTATGACTACGACTACTACGGGTATGGTGACTATCAGGGAGGCTACGCCGCCGACCCCTACTATGATGACTATTATGGCGGCCGCTATGATGACTATTACGACTATGGATACGGAGCCACACCCCGTCTTAGAGAGCCCGTGGGTCGAGCCCGAGCCGGACCAGAGAGGGTGGGTTATGTTGCTGGAGTCTTGTCCTCGATAGTTCATCATTAGCTACAGTTTCCACTAGGAACAAAACTCATGAGGTTGGTCAAGTGTCTCGTAGTATCATTTATATATTAAAAAAGACACTGTCCTCCCTCGAGAAATATCATATCCGAGCTCTCTTGGTTAGTGGCATTCGGTCGTAGAAAATTTTCACCAATTTTTTTCTGTTTTCCCATCCTTCTCTCTCCTTCTGTTTATCCCTTGTTCGCATCTGCCGGTTAACTTTAATGCTACTACTGTGCTGTTGCTGCTATTGGGCCTATGTGTATTTTCTAACATTTACCCTTAACAGAATGTTGATTTCCAATTAATTTAAAATTAATGGGGACAAATTTAGAATCGGATTGAAAATTTATCAAGTAAACAGCTCGGATATGGTAGTGTTTTGTTTGTTTCTCTGTTTTGCTTTGTGTGCTGTTGCTTGTACTTGTGATATCTGTGTTTCTGTATTTTTTTCACTTAGTAAGAATTGATGTCTTAGCATTGCCTTTGTTTGCATAATAATAACTGGAGAATGACTATTTCGTATGTTGTATTTTTAAATGAACACTTTAAGCACTGAATTTAGTTTTACTGTAAATAACTAAAGGAGATTTTTTTTTAATATTTTTATTATTTATTTATTTAGCTTTTAGAGTGTTTTGTACATTAATTTGCCTTTTTCTGAGACAAAAGGAAATTTTCAATTTCTGTTCTTATTGCTTATAGTGTTATCTTGTGCTTATATAACGATCTCATTTAGATCACATTCATTTACTTTTAAGAATAAGCATAAGTTGAGCCAGAGTGCGCTCTTATTTCAGTTGGTGTAAATTTATATTTAATAATGGTGCAATCTGTCAACTTTATTAGGAAATAATTATCCTATGCATGTATTGTGATTCATTCAATCAGAAAAAGATATCTTTGTACATTGTGGCTGATGGTGCTGTTTTGTAAAAGAGCTATATCCTATAAAATTTTATTTTATTTCCTTATTTACCAATTTTATCTATGCTAAATTTTTTATGAGAAAAATAATTAACTTGATTGTATATCCAAATTTTGGTACTTTAATTTTAATTGAAAATATTAAGTTAGTGACATTTACCCACATTTATTTAATAATATACAGAGGTTGAATAGAGGAATGTAGTATTAAAATATATATACAGTATTTAAAAAAAAAGATTAAAATAAAAATAAGTAATTGAAAGGCTTTTGTTTATTAGAATTGTTATAAATTATATATATATTTAGCAAATATATAATAATTCCTCTACTTACTGTGGTTGCTGAAATATGTTGAACTTTTTTATGAACTCCGAACTGTTCATAGCCTGGCTTGATTTTGGAAAAAATTATTCTTTTATTAAAACCAAATTCAATTTCATGTAGTCATAGGAATTACCGAAAGGAAAATATCTAAAATGTAATTATTTTTAGTGTAACAAATTATGGTCTTTAATAAGTTCTGTTAATTCAAGCTGCCCATCTATTATGAATCTGATCTTTAGCAATTAAACATGAGGCCATATAAAATCAGCCGAAATTGAATATACATTCAGAAACTTTCAATGTTCCCTATAAATTCAACAGCATTTTCATGCTCAAAGTAATTTTTAAAATTTTGACTAATTAACTACCTGTTAATGTCTCTCTTTTTTTTAACCAATAGATGCTTGCATAAGAATGAGTATTTTAATAAAATGGCATTGTGAAAAAAAAAAATGCCTTTCAAAATTTTTCACTCACTGTTAAGCATTTTAAGAGTAGTTTATTAGCTATTTCTGTTATTGTTAATGGATTTAATAATTACATAAATGTTCAATTAAATTATTTATTAATAAATTCTGTTGTGTATATATTTGCCATGGAAAAAATGTTGTGCTAAAAGTGTTCATATTCTGTGAAACTGTAGTTTTAATTTATAGTTTTAACATTTTACTGTAAAACTGATTTAGTCAAGCTCTAAAATCTATGCATTATTTCTCTAACTTTTCTTGTGTTCCTAATATTTTGCAGTCAGCCCTCCGTAGCATGACACATGGATAAAGTAGAGTGATATTTATTTTCCTCCCCACAGTTTATTTTCAGTGGCTAATTTTCTTCCTTAAAATGGTATAAAATTTAAATTAAAATAGCATTTGTATAACATTTATCCTATTACATCATTTTAATGTTCGTATTTTAGGAATGGTACTGAGGTTCCATTTTTTAATATGTTATAATATTCTAGATGCAGTCATACTTTTGATTTTTAAAGAATTTCTTGTCAGATAAATTATTTTCATGTATATGAAAATGTTTACATATTAGATAAGCATTGCATTGTCAATTAAATTAAATACTTCTATCTTAATGGCGAATGATTATTTAAAAAATTTGAGATTTGCAGCTATTAAATATCTGAATTTTGGCTAATTTTTTGTAGTTACAATCTGTTAATTTTATAAAAATCATGAAAAATTTTCTTCTTTTAAAGAAATCTCAAAATATTTTTGTTTAATTAATTTGCTCTGACGTGTTTGCACTAATTATGCAGCAACGTCTAGAATTTTGTAACAGCCATGCTACTGCAAATGTTCTATTCATTATAGCATGCTTATTTTTAGAAGAGTGCTGCTGTTTTTAAATATTAAATCTATAGATTTTCAAGCATGCAGTTGAATGAATACTTTTGGATGTGTATTGAAATCATCTTCATGAAATCGAGTGACATGTTATTGAGGAATGGCTGTATATTTATGTCTGAAGCAATGCTTTTAGAGGACAGTCAGTTTTTGTAGATATATAGATACCTTTAAAAAAAGTGTGAAAAATTTGTATTGAATTGTCATTTGTTTTATTCGTGTCTTTTTCAGGCTCGTGCTGGCCGTGGCCTTCCCCGTGGCCGCACCGCTGGACCCCCGACCCCTCGTGGCCGGGTAGTCCCTCCACCCCTCGGCCGAGGTACCCGTGGTCTCTCCCGTGGAATTCCCCCCGTGGTTCACCTCCATGGCTCCATCCCACGGGGCGGGCTGGTAGGTAAACGGAAGTTCGACACACCCAGCCACGTCAATCAGGGGGACTCAAAACGCCGCTTCCAGAATAGTGGGGCTGGGCAATGGGGTAGCCATCCCATTCCGCAGCAGCCTCTTACTTCCAGCGGGTACAATGGCTACCGCAACCGCACACCAGGGAATCCTGCTCACTGGTACCAAGACTCTTACGGACAGCAGTGGGGCTAAAATTAATTTGGGGAAGGATTAATTAAAAAAAAAAACTTTTTATACTTGACTTTTGTGGAGCCAACTTTAAAACTTTTGTTTTTGTTTTTCATTCACGAGGAAGTGTCCTTGTTTTTTGACGAAAAAAGGGGAGCAATCTTCCTAATTTATATGTTCTTTGATGATGGTACTACTATTACAGCTTTTGATGTGTTTTGGCTGTTATTCCCGCCCATGCCTCCTCTACTCATCCTAATCTATTGTACAGAATTGCAATTGTTACAAGCCAGGGTAATTTCAGGCGTGGCAAACAAAATATGAATTGTAGTAATGTGTTTGTTTATGCATGGAGAATTGTGTATAACTGCTTTTATCTGTGTGGGCTTTTCATCCATCATGTTTACTTGTTGACGTATTACAGACGAAAAATTGTTCTTATGACTAGTTGATTCCTAAGTAAAGGAATTGTTAAGTTTATGGATATATGCTTGCTGTTCATATAGTTTGTTTTTCATCAGCAATATATTACTTTATACTTTTCTTCTTTTTTTTTTTCCATTTCTAAAAAATTAACTGTGTTCTATAAACACAATTAAATTTTGAGAAAAAAATTGTATTTGTCTTGCAATTATTTTGAGAATGTTGTGCTTCAGCATGTATTTTTTATGCTAATCATATTTTTATGTTTAATTTGCTTCACTTTTTTTTTTTAATGCTCTTGGGGTGTGATATAATTGGTCCACATAAGGGTAAACCAGCATCACTGCCAGTTACTGTGATAGTTTATTTGGAGTATACTAGGTACCAGAATGAACTTGAAAATTTAATTTAGTTTGAAGATTTTTTGTAACGAATTAATAACATCCTCAGGAGAAAATAATCAATGCAAATAAGACATAATTTTAAAAATTGCCTTATGTAGAATTTTATGTTGATCACTAACAATGTTTGCTGCTTTAAAAAATTTAGTTTACATTTGCGTATTTAAAAGAAAAAATTTTCATTTATTATAACTTTTTGCTGGTAGACTAATTCTTTATAAATTAAGTTCAGTTTACAAAGTATTGTGCCAGGGTTTTAGACTGTTGATAAAATGGCAGAAAATGTTCGTTCACTGTATATGATGGCAAAGTTATTGGAATTTTAATTGTTTCCATTACTGAAGCAAACATTTTCATGTAGGTGAAATTTTAAAAAGTAATATTTTATACTTATTGATTTGTTATACTGAAATTCTGGCAGATTGCATTGCTAATAATTAGATATTCTGTAGCAAAAATTGATTCTTAATAATGTGACACTTGTCTGTAATTTGATGTTTGATAGCTTTTGGAACTTGATTAACTTCTCAGTGCTGTCAAGTTGGCTTAATTTGTAAATATAAGGCCAGATTCAACAGAAATGGCAAACCTTTAATATAAAATTTGTAATTAAAAATAAAGATAATTTTAAAAGATATTGCAGTTTTTATATTGCTGAAGATATTAAGAAGAAATTACTATTATTATTTTTATAACTTTTACTGTTTATCAAGATTTCACAATTCTCTTTAAATTACATCATTATGGGAAGATAGGAATTCAATTTATATTCTAAGGTATTTCTGATCTTTTATACATTTTCGTTAATTTGATTGAAAAATAATCATTTTTATTTATTGTGTTTGTGTAATCATTTTTGCATGTTCTTTTTTTTTATTGTGTACACAAATGGCTGTATATTTTGGCTAACAAGATCTAGTCAGGTCTTATTGTTGTCCTTTTTTTATATAGAAGACATCAGTTTTTTTAACCATTTGGTTACTGAGAAAGCTCTATTGAATTAGGCATATCAAGGTTTATATATGTTGTGTAAGGAGAAGACCAATGTAATACCGATGTAGTTTAGTTTTTTTTCTGCCTATTTAAATTTTGCTACCTAGTAAAAAAAAAAAGAAAAGAAATAGAATTATGTTCTAATTTTTCATTTTAAGTAAAGGTTTGCCTTCTCTGATTTTGTTATATTAGTTGTGAGTTCTTATTTACTCTATTAAAAGTTGCAGAAATTTGCTTTCCCATCTTGGATGATAAAAATTAAAACAAAATCTAATTATTAGAAATTCTTAATCTGTGTCAGAAAGAAAAGTTTCTATTTAATTCATTTCTACTTCACTTGGGAACCATATGTGCAAAGAAATTTTTTAATGAAGTTGCATGTTTTGTTTATATTTTTGAAATTATATATATTTATATACACACAATTATTTTGATTTAATTTATAATCTCGGTGTTTTATATTATGAATTGGTGGAATTTTCTTTATGTATTTGTTTTATATTATAGAAACAATTTGAGCTTTGTGTGCAAATCTGATTTGCAAATTGTGTATTGTGGGGAGTAGTTGTTAGTGTAAAAAAATGACTTTAAAAAATGATGTGAATTTTAGAAGTAGTGTTGATGTTAGTGCTGTTGATTCCCGGTACCAATTATTAATATTCTTTTAGCTATGTACTTGTTATCTCTGAAATATTGTTCATTTCAAATGAATTGATATGCATTATGTTGGAATATTTAATCTATTGTTACTAAAATGTATGCTGCATTATTTTGTATTGAAGTAATTTAGAGTTTTATTACAATTTCAATCTTATATCATATTTATTAACAATGTTTATGAGACACATTTTACTGTTTAAACCAAGGTGTGCAGTTGACTGATTTTTTTTCCATGTGGTAGTTTTAGTAGTTGTGATTATTAAAATTGTGTCAAAATATAACAGATGCATATCTGGATTGCATCACAAGTGAAACTTTTGAAATTGCAGAGCTCACAAGGAACTACAAATTTCCTCAAAATGGACGCTGATAATCTGTTATTTATAACTTGCAATGTATATGGATATTGCTTTGCAATATTCCTAATTTGTCTTGTGCAGCTTTGATAAACCCATGAAATTCTGTATTGTGACAAAGTTTACTCTACAATGACACAAGAAAATTAACAGTGAAAACGACTTTAACAAGCCTATAGACTATTTTAAGCTCAGTCGTAAATCATTTCTAGGAATCCAAAAGTGTCTTCCTACAATGAAGCACAGCCATGTTAATTGTGTGCTGTGATTTAATGCAACTATGTCATTATACTCTCTAATTTGTCCACTAAAGGTGAAACATTAGATATTGAAAACAAAAAAGGAAACTGATTTTGTGAAAGGTAATGTTATGAGACTTATACTCTTATTCTTCAATTCTTGATGCATAATGTATGATCTATTTTTATTAATTCTTTTTTTAAAGCTCAAAATTTTTCCATAAATGTTATCGGAAAATGGCTCTCATTTAAGAAAAAAAAAATAACCAGTAAATCAAAATTTGTAGAAATTTCGTTTACAACTCATATTTTAGATGTGCTTAAAATTTTCATGAAATTACTTTGAATAAATTTTTTCCTGAGCCCATAAATATTTGTATGTGAACGTTTTTTGCCCACCAATTTTATATATGTATATATTAAAAATTGTGTAAGTATATTTAGTCACTTTTTTTATAAAACATGGAGATTGAGTATTCTCCTGTAATGGTGCAGTTATTAGTATTCATTTTATAAAATATGTTGTGAATTTTGTCCATGTTTTTTGGATCATTTGATATACACGATTTGTGACATTTTAGCACTTACACAACTAATTAAAGAGACTGCATATCTTTTGGAAGATCCAACATTTGTTTTTTATATCTAATAGTTAATGAAAGAAATATCTGCTGAGAGTAAGTAAAACTTGAGAGATAAACTTGTAATTGATGTTAAGAGAGCGATATTTTATTATCCAAGTGTCAAAAATATAAATTCAGAAATAAATTTTCTCTGTAATTTTGTAATTACAGAAAAATGATGGATTGTTATGAGTGGTGCAGTGTTCAAAGGTATTTGCATCACATTTTTTGAGAAGGCAGCTGATTAAACTACATTTATGATGACGTTTTTTGTCTAATCTTCCATGTTGACTGACTATACAATGTTTGCAGACGTGAATTTACAAGGCTTTAGATTTCTGAATCATTGTTTTTCCGCACAGGCACCTAAGACATGCTGTATTTAGGTTTTGTCTGCACATGGTAAAAAAATAAATAAATAAATCTTACTATATTGATTGATCAGGAATTGCCACAACTTGATCAAATTACCATTTCTCTATTGCTTATTTGCGACTGATTTGATGTACAAAAACCCGTCATGTCAAGTCTCCTGGAAATCTACTATCTGGATTTTTAAATGAAAAGTATGGAAATTTAAACTGACAAGACTGCAGACGTGTCATGTTCTTCAAGCATTTTAAATGTCATAATCTTTTCTCTCTTGTATTGGACTGCATTTTATTGCAAGAGTTGAAAATTACCAAACCTTATGAAAGGATATGTAAAGTTTGGAAATTGATGATGAATTTGTGTTTTAGGTGTCATTTCAGAGAATACAAATTTGTACTGAATATGGAGAAAAAGGTTTATTTTTTATAGATGTTGATTTCCGAAATAATCGTTTTTCGTCATTCTCTGAAGTTCATGTTTTATCTTACCGTTTTACTAAATCTAGATTGATAATTGCATGTTTATAAATGTCTGAAATCTTTTGTGCTCGATTATCTGGACACAATATCAGTATATAAATGCAACATCTGTGTTAGACTACTATGAGCATTGACGAAGCAAAAAACCTTTTTCTCCAATAAATGTATCTTGAAAGTCTACATTCTGTGTTTTGAATTTTTGGAAAAATGTAGTATCTTTGCTCTTGTCATTATTATAATCTATGGTTTTATTGTTAATGTTTTTGGCTGAAATTTTTGCTTTATTGGTGGCAGTACCTATTGTTAGTTTTAAAATATAATTGTTGTGTGAATTTGAAATAGCCAAGAAATTCTAAACTCCCTTTTCAAACTAAATGTGTGGTTTTTGTGGTGTAAAATTTTGAAACTAAAACCTCTGGATTATTAGATTGTTGTATGTTTTTTATAACTGCTTGTACCTTATATGCATGTGTCAGCTTAAATTTAAAATTCTGAAAAAAAAAACCAAAAAAAAAAGGTCCTGATGCACTTATTATGAATCTAGTTCATGGTTGTCATTAGTTAACCTTATGGTGAAAATGATTGCCATAATGTGGCACTGACTTTTTAATTTCTTGGTGTGCTTAAAAAATTTTCCAATGGTGTTTGTGCACTTATACAATATGAAAAATTAGATATTATTTAGATTTAAATATTTTGGCTCAATGTACTTGAAAGATTCTATAAGAATCGGCACCTTAGTGCGTGATTTATTGTAGAATGTGATTGGTGTTAAGGCCAGCACTAAAAATTTAAAATCCAAATTTAATTTCCCTTTGTATGGTGATTGAATTCAAAGTGATGGTTTTGTTTGTCTGGAAATGATTACAAACAGAAGAGAATGTTATACATAAAAGAAGAAAAAAAATCAGAAAATGTGCTAATGAAAAGAATTGTGAGAATTCCTCAATTTGAGCCAGAATAGTTGGCAGGTTCTCTTATAAATCTTTATTTCTCTTCTTTAATGTGCAATTATGATAATCATTTGTTTTTAGAATGCATATGATTTTTAGTCAATTTAAATGAGAATGGATTTCTTTTAAATCTTTTTGAAGAATTTGTTTTAATTAGATTTAAAAAGGTGTTCATTGGTGTCTCTCTTTGCATTGTGGAATGTTTTTTGAATCAATCACTTCAATCTTTCCTTTTATGGTTTTCTAGTCCTACATTCTTAAGCTTTTTCTCTTGTAGCTGTTGTATTAAGGCAATATTTTACAGGGAAAAAAATTGTTTTCTGTAATGTTATACTTCTTTTTTTAGCTGTGTTTGATTCCCCTGATACTGGTGGCTATGCCCTGAATGAAAAAAAAAAGTGAAAAAATCTTGTAAAACTTGTCTGGAATAAACCAGTTTGGTTTTATTGTAGTGTCTTTTTATTCAACAGAATATATACATAAATCATTTACATACATTGACACTTGCTCATTTATTTACATATAATATGGTTTTTGACTAAATAATTTTATCTTGTTTAAATTTTTTAACATTGGGTTTTTTTTACGAAGTTATCAATTGTGAATCTGAACCTTGTAAAAATTTTATAAATTCATGGACATGTGGAAAAATGTTCTGTAGAATGATGAATCTCGCTTTATATTCGGATGGACGCGTCTGGGTCTGTCGGATGCCAGCCAAATATTTCTTTAGTGACTGTATTGCGCCAACTGTTAAGTTTGGTGGTGGAAGCATAATGATGTGTGTGTGGGGGGGGGGGGTCCAGTGGTTTGGTCCGAGACTGTAAATTCAGAATGTTGGAAACGAACTCTGAGATATATGTGGACAATGCTGCACTCCAAACTCTGGTAATATTTTGGGGAAGGCCCATTTCCCTTCCAGTAGGATAACTGCTCCATTCAGACATCGAGGATTGCACAGACGTGGTTTGACGAAATGGATATTCGAAAACTGGACTGGCTTTCTGAGAGCTCCGATCTAAATCCTGTGGGTGATTTGCGGATAGCGCTGTCCCGAACTCCCAATTTTATGGTTGATGACCGAGTAACATACCGATCAAGCAAAAGGGACCCTTCAGCTCGAAAAATATTATCTGGCTTATATAGCATTCACCACAATCCCACCTTTGGGACGAATTAGGGCGGAGACTATGAAGCCAGCTTAATCGACCTTCCTCACTGTAACCTCTCTCTTCAGCTCTGAAGGACGCCTGGAAATCAATTCCTTTAGCCTCCATTCAAAAACTGGTGGAAAGTCTTCTCAGACGTGTGCAAGCTGTCATCGATACAAAAGATGACCAACATCATATTAATATGTTGTTGCTTTACGCTCTAAGTCTAAATCACTGGGTGTCCGGATACGTTTGGCCAGATAGTATAGTACCGAAGCACTATATCAAAAACTAGATTCATAACTTTTTCAAAAATATATATTTATTGACTCAAAATACAATTCTTTTGATTTGAATTATTTCTCCTATTGGAATTGCAAGTCTGGTCTAGCGGTTTACAAATTAGCTATTGTATACCTTCTCAATCTTAGAAATGATCAAATATCTAATCTGTCTGTAAAGTTAAATCTGCCTGTAAAAGATTTAATAAAGCTCATTAAATGAAAGCCTTCTATTTAACAAATGTCAAAAGCATTGGAAGACAGAAAACTAATTCTACAATGTTACCATGCTGTACGGCTTTGTCCTTCATAAACAAGTAGAAAAGCGGATACTCGTCTGTGTGATTGGTATCTTGCCTGAGTGCTTGTTCCGATTCTAAAGCATGACAATGTAGTCATCAAATCTGATACTTTTTCAAAAAGCAATAAAAAAATTGAATCTTGATGGAAAACGAATCTTACCTAATTCTAAAGAACAATTGTAATTTGGCTTGAAGTGATATTTGTGCAATGACTTGTCTTGATTAAGTTTGATGGATGATATATGATTTTTGAATCAAATATGTAGATTATTATCAAATTTTGAACAAAATCTATTCTCAGATTACTGTCTGGCTGTCCAACAAAAAGTGAGCAATATAACTACAGAACTCGGATATATTGATGAAAAGTTACCAAGATGGAATTGGTGCTCAAGTTTGATACTTAAAGTGTAAATCCAAATCAATTTTGAAATTGAATCATTCAAGGGGCGGTTCATCTGTTTCTCTATACTTTTGCATGCATGTAGGCGAGATATTTCAAAAAAAAAAACTAGTTAAATGAAGTTTACAATTTTATTATTTCAAATGTAGATTCTTATCACATTTTGAAGCAAATTCGTCAAAAATTTAACCACTGTTGCTTTATACTTTCGCACTCTATAACTCAAAAAACGCAATGATTTAAATAAATGAAATATATGATTCTGGAACTACATCTGTAGTTCTGTTTCAAATTTTGATCTTAATCAGTCGGGGAAAAAGTCTAGTTTTAGTCTAAAATGCATAATTTACTGCTAGTAGTACGCTTATCGCATGCTAGATTCATTTCAAAGATCGAATTTTCATAACCATTACTCGCCGGTAGCTGACAGTTAATACACAAGTATCGGGTTATATTTTGTAATGGTTATGTTTTGCTTTTATTTTATTACAGTTGAGCAGAACGATTTTTTATGTAAGATTCTGAAAATAAAAATCTGGGAGCTCCTGGTTTTCACAGCCTTGCCCGTTATCTGCATTTTTTTTTTTGGAGGGGGGAGAAAACGATAGTACGTTAATATACAGTATCCACGAAAGTGTAATTACTCTCATACTTTATTTTAATCGAAAAGTGATCTTCTTGATATAAATCGTGAAAGGGTTTGAACAGCATCTTCCGCAGAATTATTTGCTTACAGATTCTACAAACTCTATATATGTGTATGTGTAGTGATATTTTAAAATTAAATTAAACTCTAATTAATTTCCAAAGTTTTATTTTAATTTAGCCCATAGTAACTTCATTCAAAAATATTCTCTTATTTCCTTCCATTTAATTTTTCTAGTATATTAATTCAACAGAAGCTTTGTAAAATTGGAATCGAATAAAAGCCTACAGATTCCCACACTCCGAATGAAGGGATAAAATATTGCTCGTCGAAGCACATTCCTTTAAAAGATCCCTATGATTCCCTTACTTGCAATAGAAATCTCTTTTAAAGTTTTACAGTACAGATTCACAGGGATGAAAGTTTCCTTAGCTTCCTCTTATTTCGCTTTATCTAGTTCTGTGTTGTACTCGTCGTTTCTGCTTGTTCATAATGTGGGTCTCCCATGAGGAAAAAAATGAACTTAAAAATTCAGTGTCATCTATGTCTTCGATAACCGCCTTCTGCTTTCAACAAAGATTATGTGGCCACAATAAAGAGTCGACTGGATTTATTGGTGCAGTATTGTTAAAATAATTACAATTAAAGCTGTTGTAGGTGAACCAAGAGACGAAGTTCCATAAAAATTTCAAATATAAATTTAAATGAGTGTCCCCCCCCCCCATATCATTCGGGTCAATTTTTAAATGCAAATAACAAATGAACCCATCGATATGAAATTCGCTTCACGTATTTTATCATGCGTGAGATTGAAAACATGCGAGGTTGTCTTTTCTTTCAGTACCTTTCTAATTCTGGGTTTGATGGAGTGTTAAATGTATTTTACAAATGGAATGATTTGTATGAAATTTGATTTTCATTTTATCCAGCTAAACTGAAAACTAGGGTACGATGAATAATAGTCGTGTAATGATAACTATTCTCAGCCATTTCTGAATGACGTGAAAACATGCGTCTTCCTACTCACTGCTAAGGCATGTTGATATGTGTGGTCAGAGCATTCGAAGCTATATAAATGCATTCATTATTCGCTTCCCGCATTTTTCAATAAAAAAATAGCAGTAAATGACTTTTACTTGAGCATGAATGATTCATTGAAATGGATTTAGACAAAAAAAATCCATTAGCATAATTAATTTGGATATATATTGTTCCTTAATAACAATAAGATGAATAAAAAAGATCTTATTTGTGTAAGAAAGATATGAAACGCGGTAATTGTATTATATTAAATATGTTGTTGTTACTTATGGCACTTGCCATGGACAAGCCCCCGCTGATTATATAAGCAGAATTTTAGCCGAAAGGAGCATCTCTTGTGTTTGAAGTAGCGCCAACTAGGGCCAAGAGTACGACTTAGCTACACACTCACCGCAGTCACTTGCACAGCCCCTTTTTACGGGGGTGGGGCACAATCACACATCTCACAGAAATCACACAGAACAACCATGCCTTAACCGGGACTCCCAGAACTCAAGGAAGACGCGCTACCTCTGTGTCAGAAAGCCGGCATGTTAAATATGTATTTTTAATTTATGAACCTATTTATTACAATGGGAGAATATTTATTCAATGAAATAACACAAATAAGCACATTTTTATTATGTAACATTATTCTACTCCCACATAAGTTTTCGTCAAGAAAAAGTAAAGTTGACTACTCAGCTAGTCTCCCTTAACTATAGTTAAATGAAATATGCTATTAATGAAATTTCAGCAACAGTATACTGAAATCTTTGAAAAAGGTATGAGGTCTTTTACTTCACAGAACTCAAATTGAAGAAATGTATATAAAGTTAAAGCACCATACGTTCGTTAAAAATTCATTAAGATGATACAAATCGTCCAAAAAAAGTTGAGGTTTATATGAAAGTGGTCAGAGAGATATAAGATTTTTTTTAATCAGAAAATAATAAGTTCCCAAAATTATAGATAAAACGTACAAAAAAATGAAAATATAAAGGAAATTAGCGTAAATCAATATTTTATTCGATTCTTTATTTGATACTAGCAGCATGGATCAAGCATTGATGATTAAGCTTTTTATTATCATGTCAGAATATGATGTTTTTAGGATGAGGTTTTTGGCGTCAACAAAAATCCGTAGGTAAAACTTAAGAATTTTATTATCTGCACAAGCATCTCAAAAAATCAGCTTTTGATAACGCGTTGCCATTGCATTTACAAAAGCTCTGATTTTTTAAAAAAATAAGTCAATGACTACAGCAAATAAAATTTAGAAAAATGTCATTTTGAACACGTTATTATATGAAATGAAATAAATAAGAAATGGGATATTTTTTTAAAACTATAAATGAGAGACAAAGTTTTTGTGATCGTTTGCAAGACCAAAGTGACCCATTTGATGAATGAAACCATTAAAATGAATAAAAATATAATCTAACCTGCACGAGCACGTGGTGCTTGGCCTTTCAGGAAATTATGTTCTGACATGATACATTGAAATAGCAGATTTCATTTTAATCATTTTTTTACTTTCTAGTATACGTAGTATAGTGAAAGTAAAGTAGTCTTCAAAGAATTCGAACTCAAGATTTTGACGAATCTCCACGTTTCAGACCTCCGAAAAACACATTTTTTGGGAAATGTTCATCTGTCTGTCTGTATTAAATATAATTCATAAACACTTTGAAAATTTGTATGTGGTCTTTACACTAAATCTACAAATTTTGAGTAAAATTTTTTCAGAGAAACTCCATCTTCCCGAATGTTCGAATATAAGTTAACACGGTAATTGCAAAACGAAAGGAGATAAATAGATAAAACTCGCTATACAGATTTAAAATCTATATTGTCAAATTTTTGAGCTAAATCTAACAACGTTTTGATTGCCTGTCTGTCTGTATTTTTAGAAAACATGTCAGCGCGGTAGTTCAAAAACGCAGGTGCTTAAAATCAAATTTTATTTGGGATTTTGGGTCTACAAGTACAGTTTTGTATGGGATTTCTGTTTCAATAGGTTGGGTCATAATGATGGAAACACAAATGTGATTTTTGGATACATGAAGACAGAAACAAAAGCGGAATTCAACTGCCCAAGATGTGTGGCACAATTTCTCTATTTTGGATTGATCTATTTGGATGGAGGAAAACAGAACTTAAGTGGTAGTACTGATGATGGAACACAGACATAAACTTGCGGCAGATGCGAATTTCCCTAGGATCGAACTTGGTATGTTCTAGTTTGAAGCCGAGTAACATAATCACAATACAAATGTAATTACTTTTCTATCCTAGATGTTATCTGTCTTTTGAAGCTTTTCGGCAGATACGGATTGTCCTAGGACAGTACTTGCATCGTTTAGATTTGTAGCTGAGTAACATAAGTAGATGCTATCTGGTTTATGAAGCTTTCAACACATATTCTCCCATCAGTGAGTCGGCGTGGAGACGAACAATACATTTGAGCCAAACTTATGGCGATTGTGTATGTAAATTATCATTTATATTAAATGCGCCTCGCGACTTTTGCTACCGGTAGAGGGCACCACAACAGCTGAACGAAGCTGCGTACGGAGGTTGCTGATTCAAGCTCGCAGGACACCATTAAGGGAGATAGTTAAATTGTCCTAACCGAGCTTGCGATCTTAGGGTTTGTAACCGAGTAACATGACTACAATAAAAATAAAGTAATTACTTGTTTATCTGAGAGGAGTGTGAGTGAGGAGAGGGCCAACCTGTAAAAGGGGGCTGTGCAAGCGAATTTGATGAGTGTGTAGCTAATCTATTCTCTCGCCCTAGGTGGCGCTACTTCAAAAACAAGAGACGCTCATTTGATTTAAAATCGCTGATGGCCTTTAGCGCGCTTGTCCATGGCAAGTGCCATTAGTAACAACAACAACATAATTTATTTCAGATGAATATTTGAAAAGTATCCTTAATTATTAGTTACTAGATATATTAATACATCAAGAATCAGGGATTAGATGTTATTTAATGATCTCTTTATTTATATTTAAAAGTATTGAATTATTTTAATGCATTTGAAGGAAATAATGAATTTTGAATCAATATTACATTACATATTACTATTTTATAAAACTTATCATTCGAATATATCAAAATAATCTTTAAAATCCTAATTTATTAAAAATAAATTAATAGCAATGTATTAATAATCAATTATAATTTTTAATTAATAGAATATGGATTTTCTTAACAAACCTGTTTATTTGACAACCTGGGAAAAGTTATTTTTTAATCGAATTACTTGTATTTACTTCTTATCTCAGTAGTCTAGTCTGTTTTATAGAAAATCCATTCCTATACGTTTCACATTCGGGGGAGAAACAGAAAAGAGAGGGGGAGGGAAGTGCACACCATTTTGATATTTGCACTTTGTGTAAGTACACCTCTGTAAGGAGATTCTAGAACAATAATCTATCAAGTTATGAATATTTGCTGGTCAAAAAATTTTAATTTTTATAAAAATATTGAAATAAATTTAGATGTTTTAACACTCTCAAGGAAAGGAGAAAAATAGTAAAGTATTTCAAAGTGAGAGATAATATAGTTGCTTAATGCATCAAACTCATTAGAAAACTTTCGATTGCCCTTTTTGAATTCTATAATTCGAAAGAAAATTATAGTTTTCCACAGATAGTAGATTCACAGCATATCAAACTATGTCAAATAAATTACAAAAAGAATGAAAAAGAAAATAATACAATAAGAAAGTTACAACGAGAAATGAAAATATATATATAGCAGTAACAGTCCAAGACGTGAAATAATTACAAACAAACCGTTATAAATTAATCTGGAACAAAATATTTTTAAAAAGATAGGAAAAAAGAGAAATATTTATTCATAAAAATTTATTTTGCTGAAAATGTGCATAAATCAGTAGCATTATAAAGTTTTAAGAAATTTAAAAATAAAGGAAGGAAGAATTTTTTAAATTTTTTTACATGATTTAATATGGAAAAATACAAAAATCAGATAAATCGAGTAGTACAATCGATTAGTCCTGTATTATTCGCCCATGAATATTCATTATGTATAGCAGTTTTTACTACTACATGAGTACCTTTATACATGAGTAAATTTTTAATTGTCGTTTGACCCTCCTTCCTATTTTTTATTACAACAATAACGCATCAATGGTACTTTAATGCTACCGTTAAGATTTTTTTACCTTGAACTTATCGTAAAGTTTAATGAAAACCAAGCATATTTCAATTTATCAAAATTAGGTTTCATTAACATGAATTTCACATACATCTTACTTTTATCCAATTACAACCAATTTATTGTATGATTCTATCGAACCCGACGGTTTCTATTATGTAAGCAATTTCTTTAATAAAAAGTACAAAAAGTACGTTCCATTCAAAGTAAATGAATCATCGTCACGACCCGCCGTCCGAGGTCAAATTCGACTCAACGAGCTGCAGCCATTTAACTGGATGACAGGCTTTCATAGATGCTAGATTTACTCAGAGAACAAGTCGCAGAAGATCGTCTGATAGAAATCAAGGCTTGGCTGTAGAGCGGATCAAATTTATATATCTACGGTTGGTCTTTATCATTTGCGCTAATTTTAATTTGAAGAAATGGATCGTTTTGTAGGAAAATATCAGTTTGTTTCTAGTGATGCTGCTTTCGACGATTTTCTGAAAGCTTGTGGTAAGATTTTTTTAATATTAAAACTATAAATTAATATGGAAAAAATTAAATGGGAATTATGAACGTGAAACTTTGTTTTAGTTTCCTTTTTACCAATTTCACTCTCAAAAAACATATAACATAATTGACATCCAGTTATTTGATTATATATATTAAATCAAGATGGGAATTGTAAGATAAATAAATATATTAAGCCGTTTACTCTTATTTCTTATTATCTGGTCAAATGAGCTAAAACAACAAATTTTTTAACTAATGTTTTTTTTTCTTTATTGTGACTTTGCTAAAATATATTAAAATTATTTCAAACTATTTTCAAAATTGCAGCAGAATTTTTTTTAAAAAGAATACTTGTATTTTTTTTTCTTTTATGTACTTTATTAATTTTTCCCACGAAATAAATGTGTCTGATATATTTTTTTCAAAAAAGTAATTACAATATTTAATAAATAATTTATAAAAATTGAATCATAATGACTTAAATTTTCAAGATGTTGCTGAAAGATTTCATTCACAAATTTACAGAAGAAAAATCAAGTTTGGTAAAAAATGTTAAATATGATACTAAAATATGATAAAGAATTTTTACTATTATAAAAATAAATATATCCTTAAAATAGTATTTTTAAGGATAAATATATCCTTAAAAATAGTACAACGATAAATTTCTGCTGAAATTATTTGTTTCTTTAATTTCCAGATGAATCTCTTCATCAAAACAAAATTAATTTTTATAAAGTAAAATATTTATTGATAGAATTTTTATGAATTCGGTACATCTGATATTAAACGTTGCAGAAATTTCTATTGTAAATTGGAATTATTTTTAAAAACTATACTAAAAGGGTTTATACTAAAGTTTTATACTAAAAGGGTAAAAGATTCTGATTCGCAACGGAATATCTAATTTTCCGATCTTGCAACAATATTTAAACTATCTAAAAGATGTAAAATATTGTCATCCGAGCATTTTTTAATTGTTTGATTATTTTTTATTGCATATTCCCGTTATTTGAACAGTATTATATATTATCAGCACATAATGAAATCAGCAGCATTAACAAGTTTTATATTTCATTGCAAACTATATTTAATCAAAACTAAAGCCTGTTAGATCTTTTTTCTTCGCTATAGCATTTCAACTCTTTTGAATAAAATTTTCATTTATCTTTTTTAATAGCTAGTTCTACAGTTTATGAATCGTAGAAGACCGAATTTTTTGAAATATCCCCTGTATATATTTGATGTTAAACTTTATAGAATTTACTCATCTTTATTATAATTTGAAAACTTTTTTGCGTTTAAAATTATAAATAAAATATATCGACAAAATCATATTCTTATTTTAATTTCCGTCTCTTCATGTAAAATGTTTACAGCTATGAAAGGGTTCCGATGATAAAACTGTTTTGAAATTGCAATTGTCTATTTTTAAAATAATTTCATTTAGTCTGTTGCTGTCAAAAAAGTTATTTGATTCAGTAATTTTTGTTCATCTGATATCCTCAGTTTAATTAAAGTAAAATTTCAGCTGCGGACTATAAAGGTTTTAAACATTACAATTTCTATAAAAATAAAACCATAAGATCAAAATTTTTATTCCACATAGAAAATCCAATTTATTAAACAGGCTTTTATTTCAAATTCTGTATAGAAATCTGAAGAGCTATACGATGTGAAATCTATTAAGTGTAAGGCTTCTTTTTTATTTAGTTGAACAATTTATTTTTATAAATAAAACGTATTTCAAGCAAGCAGCATGGTAGAGTTGTTTAGTAAAATGAATTAAAAATATCAAAAACATAGAAAAGAGAATTAGTATTTTTAAAAAAAGATTCGTTTTACTTCATTGATTTTAAAAACTGTTTCTTTAACTTGAAATTTGCTTTGAAGCTCTCTGATACTATTGCATTAAATGATCGAAAATTTAAATTCATTGTACAGAACGACTGCTTTCATATTCCAAGCTTTAAATACATATTTGTCACTCACAATATTTAATTTAGCATTATTTGGTTTTTAGAAATCGTTTCGGGCAATATGCAATTTTTTAAATAACTACAAGACTTCAATATAATTTTTTTAAATTTTTAATGAAAAATAAAAAAACAGACGATCGAAAAGTTTTTTATAATAATGTAAAAAAATATCTTGCTTCTTAACAGCTGACATGATATATAATTTTAATCTTTGCTATAAATATTTTCTGTATGATAAGTTCTTTAAATTTTGCTCACAAATATTAAAATATAAAAAAAACCGTTCCATCGAATTTTTCGTGATAGTTTTTTAAATGTTTCATTTTTTTATAAATAAAAAACAAAATAATTTCTATTTGAGCAATGTTGAATATGTCAGTAAACTTTACATAAGAATATTTTTTAACATTCAAAGGTATTTTTAAAAATTAGATTTATCAGATTTTCGAAAATTATTTTTTAATGGTTTCTGAATTATTTTATTTCCAATCATAAAAGATATAAAATTATATTTAACTTTACACAGGAATAATTTGAACATTAAAAGGTATTTTTGAAAATTAGATTTTTTCATAACGTATATTACTTTATTTCTAACTATAAGAGATATAAAATTATATCTTTTTTTAAAAAATAATAGATGACTAATGGAAACTCATTTTTTAAAAATTAACATTTAAGTAAAAAATTGATCGTTCTTTTATTGGATATATTCTATAGTATAAAGTTAAATACAATTTTTTAATCATAAAATTTTTTTAAGCGAAGGGTTTCTGAATTTTTTTATATTCTGTCATTTTCTGCTTATTCGAAAAACATATCTCCTTTACGAACAATAATAAAATTAATAGATTTTCTATGTTTTTAAATGAATTTAAAAAAATTGCGTTTTTATAAAAGCTTTTATTGAAAGTGAAGAAGCTAATAATAGGATTACATGACAAAAATAATCATGTTTGTTTTTATATTGTGAGGTTATTTTTTCTTGTCAAATAAAATGTGAACTGATTCCAAATCTATATTAGCGCATTTTACTTGCGACAGGTGAATATGAATTCACTGCATTTATTGAAATTTTAAAATCAATTAAAATACTTATTCTCATTGCCATTAAAATTCATAGATTGCATATTATATTATCGATGCTAATAACTTAGAATGCCGTTTTTAACGAAAGTAAAATACCTGTAAGGTAGCTTACCAACATATCTGCAAACTATGACTTGTAACTTTTACAAACTTACAAAAAGGTTAAAACTTCAGTTAATAATTCAAGCTTATCACTCAGTTCATAGTTCAGAATACATATGTTAAATAAGAACTCTAGAACAAACTTGTGAATTAGAAATTCATAAAAAAGCGTCTACCGTATTTAACTTGTTTGGATTTCGAAGATGAAAGAAAAATAAGAAAGGCGGGTTGTTTTTCCAGGAAAAGTAGCAGGTGAATTTTTCCCAAGGTCAGTACAAAAAGAAAAAAAGAATAAACCTTTAACAAAAGGGGCTGTGTCTGGCACTGCCATTTATGAGTACAGATTAAAAGTAAAAGATTCGTTATTGTGAAAAAAATAGAACATATTAAAAACCTTTTAAAATCTTTTTATATATTGTATAATGGGTCAATTTTTCAAAAGCTAATCTTATAGATAGTATCATTTTTCATTTATAGTTGCAGTAACTGTAATGAATTATTTGTAATCAGTTTTCAATAAATAGAAGGTTTTTCTTTTATCCTCAAAAATAATCAGTGTATAAAAATATTCTTCACCATGTAAATGTTACAAATGAATTAATGGCAAAGGCTTTTTTTTTTCATGAATTATTATTTTTTTAACGTTTCTATTTCATTTAACGATTAATTCAGCTTCAACAGAATAAAATGAGATGCAATATATTTTAAAGTTAAATTATACAAATTTACTTTTATTAGATAAAATCAGATATTTTAAAGAGATTTTTTGTAACTAAAAGATTAAAGTTTTAAAAAAAGTAACTAGATTAGAACCAAAAATCTTTCATAAATGAAACAAATAGAAATGTTAGAAATTGTTTCCTTCAACGTGATAGAAACTGCAGTATTTAATTATTTTCATTATATATTTTTGAAAAAGAATACTTATAGAATTGATTTGATTTAACTAATTAGATTAAAATTATATTTTTACTTAGGTTATTGTTCGGGATTGATTTGATTTTAATTAATAGAATTAAGTAATGTTTTTATTCTGATTATTATTTGAGATGCATCTCATGATTGTGCCACGGATAGATGATTAGAGCTATGCTTAAGTAGTTACTCCACTTTCCAAATCTTCACATCACGGCAAACCTATTATATTATTACAATGGTCTCACGTACTCTTGCTTCATTACTAATTTCTAATAAAAATATAATAATCAAACACGTTCTCTGTACTTTAAAACCTTATATAAGCTGATAATAGTTCATTATATGGTCAGGCATTACAGGTAAGATTCGAAATAAACATAAAAAACATTAGAATTTTGTTTTGTTTTGTTTAATGTACATTTTAAATCAAAGAATTTTGGTGAATTTTAATAAATTTCTTTTGATTTTTTTTACAAATAGGATTTTAAAAAATTAAATATTGCAGTTCTTTTAAAACGATTATTGGTTAAGACGTTAGCTCGAAGTATGTCTTCGAACATTGGACACTCACCCTTTTTGTCGCTTGTCCGTTCTTTTGGATAATGCGACGCGCGACACAAGGTTAACCAGCATCATTACAAAGGGTTGTGCAAGCCTTGATGACATACAAAAAAAAAAAAGTAAAAATGAAATCGACGCTCGCAAATTTCAAGTTATCATGTGAGAACATTATTTTTAAATCATTATTTTTCTTAATTTAAGTCATCAACCGGTTTAAACCGGTTTGAAACAATCTCGTAACTTTTCTATCGTTCTCTCTATATATATAGGTATAATGAATTTAAAAGAAAAAAAAACCTTCAATGTTCAATTTTTTTTAGCTGGCAAACAAAGTTGTGGAGCTCGATCGATTTTCAAATGAAATAACAGCTATGATGTCAAAGTTCTTTGTCAACCTTTTAAAAAACGCATCTGCTGTCAAAGAAGTATACGTAATAATAAAGGAATACTTGTAAAAGCAAGTCAACCTTTTAAAAACGTATCTGCTTTCAAAGATTCATACGTAATAATAATGCAATACTAGTAAAAGTATGTAAAAAAATTCTTCAACCGATAACTTCCGGCAGCCCATAATCTTTATTTTGAGACCGTAGATTTCAGACACCAAAACCTCCTAACCAAAACAACATCATGTTTTCACATCATTAAAATAATAATAATAATAATGCTATTGATAACGTAACTGTCATCTTTTAATTCTTAATTTTTCCAGTCATGATTTCACATAGTTATTACAATCAATCAACTTAACAACATAAGTTGATTCTTAGCATTTTGCACGCGAAAATATATCTTGATTACATCATTTGAAACCTGCTTTTTTTAAGATATGCATTTACCCGTATTGTTCAGCATTATAATTCCTTTGAATATAAAATCTTCTTTTGCGGGTTTTTTTTTTTTTTTTTTTTTTTTTTTTTTTTTTTTTTTTTTTTT
>JAOUZG010012139.1:126059-160657 GCA_026289955.1 Argiope argentata | reverse complement strand
TTTTTTTTTTTTTTTTTTTTTTTTTTTTTTTTTTTTGTAAAATAAAAAACTTTGCCGTCTTTTTTTTTAATAAATGAATACTAGGATGATATCAAAAATGGAGCATGGGAAAAAAAAAGAAAAATCATGTATATTTTTGAATACGAAGACTTCCTAGTTCCCAAAGCTAGGGGAGGGGGCTCATCCAGGTTCATTATATAAAGAATATTTGTTTAGTTTACTAATAAATAAATCTAAAAGATACTAATTACTTTTTTTTTACTTTCATCTTTCTACTACGTCCATTTAAGTATTACAATATAACTAAATGCCAAGGGTCTGCTTAAATAATATTCTGCAAAAACGTGGATGCTTTGCAGACATAAGTCATTATAAATAAGTAAATAATATTAAATAATATGTCCTGATGAAATTAATAAAATAAAAAAAAGTTTAGACAATTTATTAACACTTTGATTTAAAGTTAAAAATGTGGTCATTATTGAATTAAATTGCTTATTGAAAGGCGGGTTTATAATATGTACTACTTTGCAAGATACTTCAATCCGCAGTGAAAAAAAAACGAACGCTTTCAATAAATCATAAACATCAATAAGGTTTATGATTTATATTTAAAATACATATATTTTAGCTACGGTTATCCATATCCATTCTATTACAATCTATTAAAATTTAAGTTCTATTGAATTTTTCCAGCATCAAATATTATTGTAATTGAATATTAGTTTAGTTTAGTTATATTAACGCCTAGTTGTAAAGTGACACAAGTGCTGTTTTGGGACGGATCTCGCGAATTTGACTTCGGTCAGATGACGAGGACGACCCCCTCCCTCTTCACACCACACCAGCGGGAGGATGTGTGGTTCCGACAGATTTAACGTGCAACAGACTCCCCCCCCCCTTACACGACGATTCTTCGGTGGAATCGGGACTCGAAACTGACATCCTATTGGTTTACGAGCCGGGACCTTACCGCCTGGCCTGTAATTCAACGTCAAATATCATTGCAGAGTAGTTAGTGTAATCTAATTTTGAAACTAGGAGGCTATCTTGATACAGATCTCGTAATTTTGACCTGATGATATCGGTGACAAAGAGTCGTAAACACGTTTCTAAGTACACAGTGGCAGTATGCTTGTCCCTATGCACAAAACCAATACAAGCAGTCAGATTTTAGAGACAGTCAAATATCAAATCAACGGCATTCTGATCGTGCTCTTTCAGTACGTTTATTTGATTTCTACTTCTTTACACCAAATCATTAGATAATTAACAAAATTACCGAAATAGTTTGTTTGTTCAAATGAAAACGCATACACACACACATATACTTCTTTAAAACTTGATGAAATTCATCATCATGTACCGAACCTCTAATTTCAAACAGCAATTCTGTTGACAAATAATAACAATGGCATAGTTTCTTGATTCTTCAAAAGCCGAGATAGATGCTTAGAATTAAGACTTCGCAGATTATAAGAAACATTAAGTTCTTCTGTGTTGGAATATTTCAGTTCCTCACATTGAAAGAAATGATTGTTGTTGTCTTGTTCTGCTTTACAACGTAAGGAGAGGTGCAGTTGCTTCTAAGGGTATGGACTCCTGAGCACCCGAAGGCAGAAGTCTGACTTCTAGCTCATACACGTCAGAAATCCTTTTTTCGGGCCAGACATCATTCATTCATTCATCTACAAATCGCAATTTAGTTCTGGAACAGAGAACGATCACTCTGACCCAGTAACCCTGGTAGTTATACTCTCCACAAGGGGGACTTAGTAAGCACGACAGATTTAACGAGCGCGAGGGGGTCGAATCCAACGCTCTACCAATCAGGCTATGCCGGCTCAAAATAAGAAATGATTTAGATTTTTTTATTTATTTATTAAACATTCTGGATATGCGAAGAATCTTAAAATGTACATAATTTCACTGATTTTCATTTTTTCTATCATGCGTCTCCATCTTTTTCTACTTTGGGCAATGTCATTAAATGTGTAAATATTTAAAGGAATTATCACTGCAGCTATTTAGAACTTAACTGAACCTTTTTATTTGTCCTAAATAAATTAATTAAAAAAATTCTTAAATATTTTTAGG
The DNA here is from genome assembly GCA_026289955.1 of Argiope argentata. Classification (NCBI taxonomy): domain Eukaryota; kingdom Metazoa; phylum Arthropoda; class Arachnida; order Araneae; family Araneidae; genus Argiope; species Argiope argentata. The sequence continues at coordinate 158,560 of JAOUZG010012139.1, read as the reverse complement.
GGGTGACATTATTTGTTACAACCAATGGGAGTATTTCGAAATTTCTATAAGAATTCCATCTTTTTACAGTGCGTGAAATTGAGATGATAAAACTACTTTCTGGAAAATTCATTCGCGAGCAATTAGAAGGGACGGACTTCCTTTTAGTTCCCTGCACATTTTCTTTAAAAAATAGCCCTTTATATGTACTACTAAGAGCCCTTTTTCGTTGCACTCTTGAGATAATTATTTATATTTTAGGATGAATAGCGGATAGTGCTAGGCCCGAACTCCCAATCGTATGGTTAGTAGCCGAGTATCATACCGATCGAGCAAAAGGGACTTTTCAGACTGAAGGATATTAATTAGCTTATCTAGAAATCACCACAGAGTATCCCCCCAGTGAGTTGGCGAACGATACTTATGTGAAGTGGTGGTGAAGTTAACAACTGTCGTATTTAATGCGGGTCTAAAGCTTTGAGTCGCCGATAGAGGGCGCCACGACAGTTGAACGAAGCTATGTGTGAAGTTTGCGTTTATCCAAGGTCGGTCGGGTTACCATTGTAGGTGTATAACGGATAGCGCTAGGCCCGAACTCCCAATCTTATGGTTAGTAGCCGAGTATCATACCGATCGAGCAGAAGGGACCCTTCAGCTTGAAGGATATTAATTGGCTTATATAGCAATCACCACAATATCAAAGAATTAAATTTTACATATTGTGCTTCCACATGCCTTTATTTCCATTTCATCAGGAGAGGTACTCTAAATACAGAGACGAAAAAGATTCATTCACGCTTCGCTGTTGAGTACAATAACTGTGTGAGATCTGGCTTCTGTATGAACAATAGACAATCGTGTATTTTATTTATTTATTCGATTTTCGTCCATTTAAACTGGTCCCCAGTATCGTTTTAAAATGTTTTTCAAACGTCCAACTTATCATCTTTCAGTACAATGGAGTACCCGACAGTGAACTTCAGTCGGAAGAGATCTTATTCTTATTTCTCTGAAGCACCATTCTAACAAATGAAATAAAGTCTTCATTTTCCAGTGAGCATTGCTGAGTATTTTCGAAGCAGGAAGTCGAATAACCCGCTGCTCCCTTAGTTCAAGAACCTGTTGGAGGCGAGTTCACAGATTCTTCAACGTCGGTTATCTAAGCCAGAAATGCACACAGTTATGTTTCAATGAAGGGCAATATCGCCTCTTTCCCGTAACTAAGTGGATAATCGTTTACTTCCCATTCCGAGAATGAAAAGGGGGTCGCCTCCAGTCACGTGACCCAGAATAGAAGTCCTAAATTGATTAATAGTGGCGGAATGTGTTCTTTTTTCCAGAATGGAAACCCTGGGAAAGCGTTTTCCTTGTCTGGAGAAGTGATTCACTCTTTTGTGCAGAGTGGAAACTGTATCACGCCACCAAAGCCATTGAATAAGGTGGCGAGAGAATGAAAAAAAAAAAAAAAAAAAAAGGAACGGCGAGTCAGATTATGAATAGATAGTATTCTTTTTATCAATTGTCTGGAACCTTCTTTATGGTATTTTGTAAAAAGAATAACTCCATTGAATGGAAAGGAATCTGGAAAAGAGGGGTGGAATGAGGATTCATTTTGCATAAAATAATTCATTTTTAATTCTTTTTACCCTCCCCCCCTTCACATAGAAAAAGAGAATAAATAATCGTCTACAGTAGCTCCTGATCTATGCATAATGTAGCTCGGAACAGACTATTTTATTTTTCATTGCATATGCATTGAAATTAATGCGGCTAAGCAATATAAAATAGAAAAGAATATCGTAATTTCTGCTTATTTAGACAGCAAAGGATCTCTCTTTTTTTTTTTTCATCAGCCATCTTATATCATTTTTTTAAAATTCCTACTATTAACTCACATTTTTCCTATATATATTTATATATCTTATTTAAATTTTCATTCGTTAATAAAATACTTTTTATTTATCCAATCAAGTTCAAATAAATTTTTTAAAAACATTTAGTGGATGTCATTTGATGTTAATACAGTTTTTACAAATATTAGTTCATTAATTTTTATTTGTTAATTAAAAAAGAACTTTCTCGCCAAAAATTCTTCAATTACCCTATGTCAAATGAGTAACGAATTCAGTTTGTTTTTTCCCCACGCCAATGAGGTGAGGCGTAACATGTTTTCGGCCGATTATTTCAAACGATTCTGTTTATTTTCTTAATGTTTGATGCATTTAAAATTAAATATGGTTAATGAATCGATTTTTCGTATTCATTTTAAAGTACTTTCGAATAGAAATAATACAGAATAAAGAAAATTAAAAATTTCTAATCTGTGTTGCTTTACCCCAACTGGTGTAGAAAATCCAAGCATTTTTCGTATATTTCGTCTCAATTGGCGTTGAATACTTAATTGGCGTTGAAAATTCAACGCTAGTATAATTTTTGATCAATTAATCATAGTGTGTGTAATTATTTGGACTGGATAGCCTGGTTGGTAGGGCATTGTATTAGCATCCTTTGTGCTGCGAGTTCGAACCCGCCAGCCGAAGACTGTTTGTGTCGTAGAATCTAAATCTGTCCTGGTGACAAATTCCTAAAGGTCGTGAGTAATACCACTGGGGCTACTGGGTCAGAGGTAATTGTTCTCTATTTCAGATCTGAATTACGATCTGTGGATGAATGAATGAAACGCATGGATGAAGTCCGTTCCGTATAAAGGGTTTGTGACGTGTGTGAGCTAGAAACAAAACTTCTGTCTTCGGGTACTCAGGGGTCCATACCCTCTGAAGCTACTGCATCCCTCCTTCCATATAAAAAAAGTTCTATATTAAATTATTTCCAAAAATGTTGCCGAATTTCAAATTTTTGTGTAATATTTTTTAAAGTTATTTTCGTGTGTAATATTTTCTATGAACCAATGGAAATAATATATACGCTTTACTCTATCTGTCTATCTGTCGTACGGGGAGGGGACATTGCAATGAGAAGCTTCGAACATGATGTTTGGTTCTCGCCACTCCTATGGATGCACATAAAGTGGAGAGTCTGTCTTCTCCCGTCGATGACGGGACGTACTTCCCAAAGGAAGGGTTGTACCTTGGCCTGTGATGGTCCATAGAACTCAAACACAGCGCTCGCCAGTGTTGCTGGTGCGATAGTCTGGTCATTTGGATTTTTACGTGTGCTTTCTGTAGGGTCAAAGCACTCTCTGTGGGTAATTTAAAAATTCATAATCTTAAATCCCTGACTCTGCGTTTTGCATTTGTAATTTTCTGGAAATAAAAAAACAGAAAAAAAATCTATAAATACGAAATTTTATGTAAAAAATATAGTTACCATCCTTTAAATAAATAAAAAAGCTTTTGTTAGCGCTTTTTTAAATACTTCCCCCCCCAACATGTATTTAATCGATGAACCATCAAAATAAAACTATTCACAAATAGAATATTTGCTAAGAAATAGTGCTTAGGATAAGAATTTTGAATGTGTTCCATGAAATATCAATTTGATTTTATAATATTACAGAATTTCAGAATTTTGGGAGCGGCACTGAAATTCATCTTTGATGCTGAAGATGAATTATATACATGATAGGATTTTATTTATCTAATTTACGAGCAGAGGGAGATATAATTAATTATCATAAGGCTTCTCTTTCACTAAGAATAAATATAAAAAAAACGATTTAGGAACAATTTTTTAAAAAAATAGCCCATGTTAACTTTTATTTTGTAAAAACTCATAAATTTATGGAATAAACGCATACTGTATGGGAAAAATTACAATTCGATCTTGAAATGATAAGTAGAAATGGTACAAAATGATTGTTTATTCACAGATTCTTCGGTCACAACGGATCTTCATTATCAAGCACAGCGAGCAGCTAAAGACACCCTATATTTTAAATATAATGGATAAAATTGGGATAAAATTGAAACTACATATTATTTATCAAAAATATAATCAGCTACTCGTAGAGAATAGTTTATTCACACAGTATATTCACTTTTTTTGAGGGGGTGAGTTAAATATGAAATTTGGAATGCATTTATGTGAAATTTCACTTTGTAGTTCGATAAGACAGAAAAATATGAATTTAATGGAATTAGTTTATCCATAATTAACGTCCATGTAAATTTAAAAAAATATATACGGAAATGAAAATTTTAATTTGTTGTTAAATATCCAAATAAAATTATTTTTGTCCAAATTATTATTTATTTTATTATTATCCAAGTAACTTTATTTTTATTATAATTTTATTATCGGTTAATTATTTGATTGGGTGGCTACAGGAAACAATAAAATATGTTTGATTATCATCATAATAAAAACGTTATAACGAATTTTAAAATTAAACTAAATTTTTTAAAGGTATTAAAATTAGAGAAAAAGTGCATTGAAGTAAAATAGGTGTCAATAAATAGGCAATTGTTTTGTACGTGTTTCAAAATATTAAAAGATAATTTTTTTATGTGATAATACCTTCCGGAAATATAGCTGAAAAACTAGCTAAAATAATATGATTTTAATTAGCTTTTGGACGTAATAAGGTTAATAATAGACTTCGTTTTATCTTAAAGACCTTGTGAGCCAAATTTCGTCAGGATCGACCAAAAAAATTGTAACTTTGTGCGAACGATACATAAAAAAAAGTTTGTCTTTATACCTATACTAATCACTTACATTATCAGATATTCGCCACATATATTAATAATATTAATTGGGAAAGTTAGCCAACTTCGGGGAAATGAAAGTACAAATTTAATCTTATGCACACACAGCTGAGCTTTCAGTCATAAGAAATGCATGAAATGAAGCTCTAGTTAATGAAGCTGGTGCAGTGTGAAAGTTTCATCTTTCGATATCTCTTGCAGTTAGATGACTTAGAATGATAAGTTTTAACACAAAATAAAACTTTGCGACATCGGTACAATGAATGAGTATGGTGGATAGGGTGTTTTTGTTTTTCAACTTATAGAATGTGCAATAAAGAATTAATTTAGATATTTTTCACAAAAATGTCTAAAAAGGAAGAAGGGAGAGAAGAGTGTAGACACCTAATAACATATGATCTTCAATATTAAATTTTTAAAAAAATGGCGAAATCAGTTGAATAGTGGAGTTATAAGACTCTAATACTTTTGCCCTAGAGAATATAGCGATAAAAATACTGGAAATTTAAATTTTCTTGAAAATGTCTATTATTATTCTTTTTTTTACGTTGATTTTGTTGGCAACATCTCTTTGTGAGCTGTTGATATACTACTGAATAGCAAGTTTTTTTTTTTTTTTTTTAATAAAAGTTATTTGAACTTATAGAGCTTTTGTTAACATGTCAGAACATGATGTTATTTTGGGAATGAGGTTTGCGACGTCAACAAAAATCCGTAGGCGGAAAATAAAACAATCCGTAGGCGAAAAATTGAAATTTTATTATTTGCACGAGCATCCCAATAAATCAGCTTTTAATATCGAGTTGCCAATGCATTTACAAAAGCTCTGATTTTTTTTTAAAAAATAAGTCAATGACTACAGCCAATAAAACCTAGAAAAATGTCATTTTGTGCACGTGATTATATGAAATGAAATAAATAGAAAATGCGATATTTTTTTAAAACAATAAATGCGAGACAAAAGTTTTTTGGATCGTTTGCAATACTACAGTGACTCATTCAATGAAACAATAAAAATGAATAGAAATATAATTTAACTCGCACGAGGTGCTTGGCCGTTCAAGAAACGATGTTCTGGCATGATACATTGAAATATGCGTAGTATATTTCAGTATTTTTTTTTCTTCACCATAGGTTTAAAATAAAATTATTAGATATCTGTCAGCATATCAATTTTCAAACACGAAAAGAAAGCTATTATTAACTCGACACACTCTTCAACGTCTATCACGTATTTTATTTAATTGGTAAAACATTTTTATTGTCATCTTAACAATAAAAAGCTTGTTGATCTTGCCCTTAGATATCGCCAAGACCTGCGGTCGCATAAATGCTATCGGACCTAGCATCTAATTTATGATTCTTGTCATATATCTGAAAAAACGACAACGTTATTTCTTTCTCCTCTCACCAGATGGCACTCAGAGCGGCACGCTTCGCATTCCGATCGTTTGTTTTCAGCATTCTCGCTCTCGTAAGATCGTACGGTCCGCAGAGCCGCCGTGCTTAGAACGGGCATTCTTGCTCTTTTCGGAAGAAGTGGGGTGTGGCATGACGCATGCGCAATGAATTTCTGACACGAATACTCCTAATAAAAACCTATGGCTTGGTGGTAAATTATAACACAAATGCATGTTTGGATTTTTGAATATTGATTTCAATGATTTAATGATAAGAAATTATGATCTGCTCGATATTTACGCCTAAATGAATTCGGATATGAAGAGCCCGATGTCTGGGTCAGAGAAGGAGTACGGAAAGTAAAAGCTGGATATATGCGCCTGCTTGAGACAGAAATTGCTCCTCAATTTTTTTTAATGACAAAATGGATGTATCTTATTCCATTATTTCAATTTTGTACCGTAAATGTAATGAGATGTAAAGTTTCCAAATAGCTATAATGCGATAAAAATTGTAATGAAATCCGTTTGTAACGTAAATGAAATGAGATACAGTTTTTAAAAATGGCTATAATGCGTCAAATAAAATTCAATCACTATGTGACCTTTATTAAAATATTTTTTTCAATTAAAAAATCACATGCTGCATTATTTAATTTTCTGTAACAAATGCTGAGAATTTCAGATAAAATGACCCAACTCCAAAAAAATTATATTTAAAAGCCACATGTTTAAAGAAATTTTGACAATTCCATGCAAAAATGCAACGAAAAAATAATTTAGTTCCGTTTAGAAATAAATGTATATAATTTATTACTAAGATGAATAAAAAAAACAATGTCTGAACAGTACCAAGATGAAAAAATTACGTTAATCCTGGAAATATGAAATAGTTTCTAATCTTTAAGATAAATTCGAAAGAAAGAATGTTAAACTTGTACTTAACATGTCATTTCGTAATGATTATATAGGGATACGAAATTTCACTCTGTCGTGAAGAATAAATGGCGTCAGGTCCATAGAATTTTTAACTCCCCTCTACATATGGCCCCTAAAATGCACACATATTTTATTTTTGTATGCCTTTTTTTACCAAGAGAAATGTTTTAGACAATTATATACTCTCTGTTTGCCGGGATGTAACACATCTTACCTTAAATATCTTAAAATTCGGATTATTCCATAGTTAGTTTATTGCAGTATCAATATGCTGGACATTTCGAATTTCATTCTGGTCATGCGCACATATCCAGCATTTACTTTCCCATCCTCGACGCATCTTTCTCTTCCGATGATCCACGCATGCGCATTTCGACATTCCTGACGTCAACTGTCAAAAAAAGAGTAAAAACAGATCATTCAATTTTGCCGGCAGCTTTCGTTGTTCACGTCTCGTAGGTTCGTACGGTCGGTTCTTGGAATCTTTCTAGACGCCATCCCGGTTTCAGCAAAGAACTAGGATCTACAGTTTTTAGAATTTTTAATCGTTAAATTACTATCCATTAAATCAGCAGGATGGCAGAATTGTGCGGAAAATACAAGTTGATCAGCAGCGAAAATTTCGACGAATTCATGAAAGCAATGGGTAATTTTTTTTTGTTCAAAAAAACTGTATTCATGATCGCGAAATTTTTTTTAGTTTCTTTTTGCTGATGCATATCTTATTAAGAAATAATGCCAATAAATATGTTAATTAAAAATATAATTTAGGATATATGTTTTACCCGGTAATCCCTTCTTTGACTTACACCAATTCCTTTAAATTTTAATTGAAAAACTGAAATGAGATCGTTTATATTCATTTTATACAAATTTTGTTTTTACATTTTATGTATTATTTTTCATATTTAATAATAAGTTAGCACGATCCTCGAATTTACTATAATTTATTTTACATATTTTTTTAAAAAAATTATATTTGGTAAAATTATCTGATTTTGATAGTTTTATTCTATTTCTGATTTCAAAGAATTGTTTCTGAATAGATATTTTACAATCTTTTTTTCCCCTGTATTTTCTAGTCCTGTTTTTTTTTTTTAATTTGAAGTATAATCACCATTAAAATCTTAATTGTTAAAATATTTAACAAAATACAGTTGTTATTATTCCATGGGTTCATTTACTCTTTAAAATTGGAAATCTTCTTGGTTTTGAAATGTAATGTCATTTTTTTTTTTGAAGCCTCATAAGTTTGTACATTACCTAATAATACTTCCTAGCATGTGATTTTTCCATATGGTGTAGAGACGATTTTTTTTTGATTGAATAAAAAAATACATAGAAATTATGAGATATTAAATTCCTTTTGGTAAAAATAATCTTTGGAATAGACATTTTTCCAGATTTCTCCTCTTTCCATTCATCTTTTCTCTGGCACCTTTATTTAATTTCATTTTATAATTTGAGGTATTTAATAAAAGTATATTGTCTGTATCTAAATGAATGCATTTTTGTTCTAAACTTCTAGTTGTTAGCAAAGAAAAGAAAAAACACTAATTCTTTGAATTTAATAACTTTTCATAAAAAATATCATTTAATAAAGTGTGGATAAACATGTAGAATTAACTAATTTTATAAAATGATGAAGTTGAATGTTATAAAGTATATAAAAACAAAATTGATACTTTTCAAAATCTTAGTAAAGTTATTTCAAAATATGATTTGTTAATATTTTAAAGTTATTTGGAATTTAAATTACTTTTTGTTGCCTGGTTTTTTCTTATGTTTTGTTTCTTTGATTTATTTTTAAAGTTTAATTACAATCTTCTAAATTTTAACTTTCCATCTCTTTTATCTATTGCTAACTATTACATTTTTGCTCTGTATTTATTGTATTTGTGCTGTAAACTGATTAAATCTCCGTAATGAATTTCAATTGCATATTTTATAATTTTAAATTTCTATCAAAAATCTGGATTTATTTGTTATTATACAGATGTTATCTAACATTAAAGTAGTTTGATTTTAACATATTTCCTTATTTTGTTACTAACTTGGCTTTTGGAATTGTGAATGTCATGAAAAAAGATGTCTATTTCAATTAGAGTTTAATGCACTTTAAGAACTTTATTATACTATTGGCAATATGCACTTAATTTCATGGGGAAAGAAGTTTTTAAATTTTTCTTTGAGGAAAATACTTTATTGAAAATAATTTATTTAAATATTATTTTATGTGTCCATATGTGCTTGAGAAGCAATTATATTATATGTTCATAATAAAAATTTAAAAATAACTATTTGTCTTGAAATTAATTTTATTTTAAAGCTGAATTTTTTTTGTTAGAGTTTATTTTCGTATTGGAATATCCTTCATTATCAGCAAATTTCAGTATGGGTAGTGAAATAAATTCAGTTGTTAAAATAATTTTCTTCAACAATACTTAACTTTCTGAACCATCAACCTTGTGCTTAGAAATTTATTTGAAATGTTAAAAAAAGCTTATAGACACTTTTTTTTAATGAAAATAATACTTATATTTTTATTAAATAATTGAAGTTTTTCTCATGGAAAGAAGCTGTGGCTATGAATAACTAGCTGTTATTACTTGAAAATTTTAAAAAGAAAAGGAAAGAAATTCCTTTTTGTTGATAGTTTAGATTTTGCATTTAGAGAAAATCAGAAAGAGAAAGAAACATGAGAAAACTGCCTTAAAAATTAAATATATTTTTTAAAAAAATTATATTTCAGAACATAGTAAGTTGACTTAATGATATGCATGTTGTTAATATCAAATTGTTGGTTGCTCAATAAAACAAAGTTACTATGCTTAATTCAAGATGAACAAATCATTTTGGATGTTAATTGTGTATATGTACGAGTTCAATCTGTCCAGTATTTAACAGAATTTTGTTAGCATTTGTTTGAAGAAATAAACTTAGTGTTCTGTTAATTTAATGCCTTCTTAAAGCTGACATCTCATGCTGTCAGTTCAAACTATATGAGAAATAAAAATGAGAATTGGGCATCAGAGATGAGATATTTTAGTTGATTAACTGTATTTAATTAGAATTTCAAAAGCCAAATTTAGATGGCATGTCCTTGTGATGCTTACGTTAACAATTAGCACTTCTTTGAAGTAACAGTCATGTGATAGGGGTACGCCATAAAAGATGCAAATTTAGAAGAAGAGCAGTTTCGTCACTCGATGCAATACTCGAAGATAATTTTTCTCACTCCACTTCTGTTGGCGTTTTACATTGAATATTTTGGAAAGGAACCGCTTTACGCTTTACTGACGCGTAATCGTCGTTTTTTCTTCTTCCCCCTCCCTTTAATAAACCCTTGAAGAAACATCGTTTTCTCAGTGGACGTGTACAAATTCCAGACGTGGAGAAAACAAATAGTGGATGGATGAGTCACTTGAACCGAAGTTGGATCAGCATACGTTTGCCACACGCAACGCTCGAGAAATTTAACTAGCCTGCCGGGTAAAAAAAGTGCGATGACTTCCCTTCTCATTTCTGCGAAGGAAAAACGAGACTTGGGTTAGGGGCCATTTTGAAACGCGGGCGTGAATGGGTATAGAAATCTGGACGCGCCCGGTTCACGGCTGAAACATATGTTTTTGATCGAGCTGATCTGGCAACTTAGTGGGGGGGGGGGGGGAAAATGTTTTTTTTAAAAAAAAAACCTGTTGATGGATGTTTTTGATCGAACTAACCTGGCTACTTGGTGGGGGGGGGTGTAGAAATGTTCTTGTTGAAATAAAATTCTGTTCATTGATTGGAAAACGCAGGAAAAGATTTAGAAATGCGATATCGGATCGTTTCTTTTAAATCGGAGATCTTTATATATAAAGTTAGCCAAAAAAGTATATATATATATATAATATGTTGCCTTGGAAAAATCAAAAGGCGAAATAATTACATTTGAATTTATTTTTTTTACCTTTAAAAAAATTAACTTTTTTTAAATACAAAATTTTTATTGATTATCAACATTTTATTTGATATACTGTAAATGAAATCACGAGGCAAAAGATGTACTTTTTTTAGTCATTTATTATGTTACATAATTTTGAAAGTGGGGGAAAAAAACTAGATTTTGTTTCAAGGTATCATTTCTTGTCCTTGTTATGAAGGTCTCTGGTTTAGAATTAATGATCTAATAGGGTTTTTTTTCTTCGGCAAATATGCTCATTGCGATTTTTCTTAAAAATGAATGTGCTAAGTGATATCGGATATTTTTTCCTGGATAATTACTTTCTTAGCTGTACTGCTTAAAACTTGATCCTTTGAAACTTTTTTTTTATGTGTTTGCATAAGATTGAAAACGAGATAAGAAAGATATAAGTATTTTAGCAGAACAACCGGTAATTTTTCAGAGACCAGTTTTTTTTTTTTTTTTTTTTTTTTTTTTTTTTTTTTTAAAGTAGAAAATTCCTGCCTGGTATCTTTATCGTTGCTTAAGTTGACTTAGTCTTATCATTCCTTTTACTATCGTAGTTTTTACGACAAAAATATCTTGCATTCAAATATTTTCCAACTTCGTTTTTTTTAAAGCAATATTATTGTACTATTACATTTTTCAAAGTACCCGAGAAATAATGATATAAATTGAGATGTATAAATTTTGAGAAATCACTTGTATAGGTAAAACTGCTCTGTGCGGAACCAACAGAAATGAAGAAAAATCGTTTAGGCTAGCATAAGCTTTGTCATAAATGCCGGATTATATTGTATTTTTAAATTGTTTCCGACAGTTTATGTATCAATATGGTGTTTAGTTCGTAAATGTTTAAACGTTTTTCTGAATCTAACATTTTACGATTTATAAAAATTACCTCAAAATATGTAAAGATCCTTCAATGAACTAATTCGGATTTTATGATCAAAATTTAAAGGACTTTTAAAAAATCAACCTTGAAATATCCAATTCCTTATTTTAATTCGTTGAAGCTAATAAAATACGCCTAATGGAGAAAAATATTCATATATAGTTTCTGAAAAGTTTTGTCCGAACTTTATCACGATGTTGCTTATATATTTCATATGCAATAGTGGGAGAAAAAAATGTGGGAGGCCCCCAGCTTTATTCCGCCATTTTTCAAGGTACTATCATGAAAGGAATTGTGTGGGGCCGTTCTAAATATTGAAATAATAATAATAATGAAATCTATGGTTGCAAATTTCATGTTATTATGTGAGAACCTGATTATTTTTAAGTGATTATTTGTCTTAATTTAAGTCATTAACCAGTTTAAACCGGTTTGAAAAAAATTACGTGACTTCTCTCTCTCTAATGATAATTTTTTAAACTTTCGTTTTGAATTTTTCTAGCTGGCAAACCAAGTTTTGGAGCTCGGCCGATTTTAAGCATTAAAAAAAAAAAACTGTATTACTGTAAAGTTTACTATTACTGGAAGCTATTGTATATGTGGTAAAATCCAACGAGCCTACTGCAGATTGATATTATAATTATATTCTAATATTTACTGTATTTTGAGATAGATAGTTAGTAAGAATGTGCTTATAATATCATTGAAGAATAAATATAAGTAGCCTTTTTACAAAATTGCGATAGTTAAAACTGAAAGAAAATTCCTCCTCCCTTCAAAATAATAATAATAATAAAAAAAAAAACCCCACAACCAAACGATAATTCTCTGATCACGAGATTATTTAAAATTAAGAAATCGGAAACAAACTGGAAGTTGACGTCATTTCATAGAAACGACAAACAAAAAGTGATTGATAATAGATTTAATTAAATATCTCAAACAAGACTGACAAAACGAACCTCAAATGTCATGGGTCAGGTGATTCTCTGTTTACCAATGAAAAAACGAATATATTTTGCTTTCAAGTTTCGGAGACACCAAAACCATCTAACCAAAACATCATTTTCTCATATGATGATAACTTTAACATTTCCAGTAGTAACGTCCCATTTCGAAACTTGTTCTTCCTAGAGACCGAGCTTCTTTTATCTATGTTTGTTTAGAAATTATTGGCTAACAAGTTTTTTACCTTTTAATGAGAAAAGAAAATTTTTAACTTTCATTTTTATCTTAAAAAATATAATTATCACATTTCTCTATGCTATGAAATTATTTGGTATAATTTGCACATATGTTGATCTTTAAAAACAAATTTTTAATATGCGAAAGAAATATCAAATTTAGAATTCATAAATTTTTAAATGGTAACTAACTCCCTTATATTTTATATGCGGTTAATTATTCTATGCAAAAGGAGTGCAGTTAAATTTTAAAAAATGCCTAAGTTTTCTAAGAAATAAAATTTTAAAAAATTTGGAAATTCAAATAGCTTTGAAATAAACGTGTTCTTAAACATTATAATATTAGATTGGTGGAGAGTGGAAACAAAGAGAAATTAATTTCTTCCCACCGAAAACTTCAATAAATATCCCCCCCTGCTATGAAATTCTGCTTGATTGACTAGTTCAGACGTAAAAGAATGTTACCATTTGTCTACGAAATAAAAAGTTTGGATATAAGTAGCTATTACCCTCCCCCCTCCACATTTGTTTTGCGGTTACGTTTTAAAGTTACACCCATTCTAGGAACTACTCCTATTTACTTCTAGTTCACACACGCCACAAACTCTTTTTACGGGGCGGACTTCATTCACGCGTTTTATTCATTCATCCACAGATCGTAATGTAGATTTGGTACAGAGAACGATCATATGACCTAGTACCCCCTAGTGGTATTACTCACGACATACGGATGACTTTGTGGCCACTATATATTTAACGTGCGCCAGCTACCACACACACATGGAGTCTTCGGCTGGCGGGTTCGGACTCGCATTCCAAGGGATGCGAATCCAACGCTCTACCAACCAGGCTGACAGTTAAAAGGAATTTTTATCAGAGAAAAAAAAACTGGTGTGTTGAGAATCTCTTCTTTTTTTTTTTTTTTTTTAGATTACAGCAAAGGTTTTAAAGAAAATCGTGTTCGATTTTCACATAATCATGTACTTATTTCTGAACCCATTTATTGCAGTGACTATTTGCTTTTTCACTTAAATGAAACGTTGCTTCATCACTGAATATTACTGTTTAGTTAGATTGTTGGTTCTTCATTGCTTCCTGCGTGAGGTTGCAAAAATCGTATTTGCATGTCATTGTCACCAAACTTCATTTGTTGGAATGACTACACGCAATTCGGTATGAGGTAAAAATCTACTAAATTGTTCTTTACAATTTATGATCGAAACTAGAACCATATGTTCAAATCTGTTGACTGTGTGCTAATCAGTCTCTAATTCTATCTATTACTTCTTATGTTTACTTTTAGCACATGATTTTAACATAAATCGTCGGTTTTGAATTGGCGTTCTAATGCCTTCACTTATCTTTTCGGGTCCCCTCCTTTTTTTCCCCCAAAATACTCACAGCATTGAAATAAGCATGGAAATGATGCATATTTTACTATATGATATAAAGTCTATTCTTTAGCTGCCATGCTAAAGAAACCTATATTCTCCTTTTATTATTTGCGCGCCATCTTGTGACGGACATAGAAATAAAATTTTTAATTATCTTCTTCCTTTAATTAGAATAGAATATTTTTAGTTAATTTTTTTATCCGGTGATTTCGTTATTGTCCCATATTTTACTTTTCATTGCTAGTTATAACATAATGCAAGTTAGATCGAGTATTAATTTCACTGTGTTAATGTGAAAACTGGATCCGATTGAGTTTGAGTTTGATTGAGTTGACTGCCGCTAAAACCATTTCTGACTATGCAGCGCCAACAGTATGGTATATGGAGTCACATGGTTCATTAAGAAGGCGCATGGTTACATTTTAAGATTGTCACAAAGTATCTAAGTGTTGTCTAATGTCAATGTCTAATTCTAAGTGTCACAAATATTTTATTCTATATTAAAAAATAATCGTTTGCACAGATTTAAAGCTTTCAAAGGGAATAAAAACTTTTTATATAAGGTAAAAGAAATCAATCATTTTAATCAAAAGTTGAGGATTCCGATCTTTGAGATGGTTTCTTTTTTCAACATCCAGGGCCCTGACTAAGGCAGGGACATACGGGGCAGTTACCCTGGGTCCCAACTTATGTGGGAGCACCAAATCGAATAGAAATTTTATTTTATGTTTCCTTCGTTAATGAATCTTCTTTATTACGAAAGTAGTGACGCAGAGGGGGCCCCAACTGGGCTAAGTCGGGCCCTGTCAACATCCCAACCTAAAATCCAATAAAGCTGGTTATTTAAATATAATGCAGTTAATAAAATGAATTGCATTCGAAATCGCATTTCTGAGTTAACTATTAAATGAAGAACTTAAAATAGCAGATCTTAATTTTCAGTTCTTGCTACAAGAATAATTATTTTAAAAAGTAGCGGAACAGAATTAGGCATTATTGCCAATTGTCTGTAAATATATATTTTATTATCCAATCTGTATTTAATGAAAAAATAGCAGATGTGCTGCATTATTTCGTCTCTAAAAGTAAAACAAAGTTCAAAAATAGAAAAAATCATCGCATTAAGGATTTAAATAAATATAAATCTGACGTGAGAAAATAAGCTAGGATTTTTTACAGTCTTCCAAATACTTCGTTTATGACTTTTGTAATAGTTTTTATTGCAATCCTTATACTGTCACTTTTTAAAAAAAGACTGTACTGCATACTACCCATAGCTTATAATATAGATGTGTTTTTAGTTGTATCAATTCTGAATTGTGCTTCGGCAATCCTTTTATTTGCAGTGTATGAAATGATGTTTAGTTTATGGATTAAAATCTGCCGTAAGCCGAAAAATAACCGAATTCTCCTTTGTTCGATTTACAAATTTCTAACAGATTAAGGAAATAGAAGGGGGAATGACGCGTCAGTTGCACGATATTTTATTTAAACTGAGCGTTCTGTTTGATATCTGAAAACTAATACGATTCTGGATTAGAAATAGGCCTGCTGTCTGCAGACGAAAGTACTGTATTATAACCATGGCGTCAGTGAAATTGTTTCTATAGTACTTGTCGAGCTCACCGTGATCGTATTGTTACCAAACAGCCCAAAACCCTTTTGTTGAAAATGATGCAGTTAAGTAATAAATAAAATAATGTCCTTTTTATTTATAAAAAAAATTAAAGTTTAATAAATGTGTACTAAAATACAGGGTGTCCGAGAAGTCTTTGACACATTTCAAAAATTCGGTAAAAAAAAAAAACGAGATAGAAAGTAAAATTAAATTACATTTATTACCTCAAATAGTGAAATTTTTTTTTAATCGTATCAATACACCTCGATGTGGACCCCTGATTTTCAGGGGCTACGAGCAAATGACTGATGAATTCTATCGACGACACCTCTGTGTCGACCCAGGACACTCCCAGTTTCCAAAAACTTATTTTTCCATGCAATAATGTTGTTTCGAGATGGAGGGTAATTTCCAATTTTTCGTTCGGAAATTACGTTGAACTTGAGTCAGATTTCGATTCGAAAAACCACATAACACAAAACGCGCGCTCACTTGGAGAGGCCATTTTCTAAATAACTCTTTCTAACATTTCAGTATCGCAATCTACCGGCCAGTTTTGCATTAAAAAAAACTACTATATGAGGTAATACATGTAATTTAATTTTACTTTCTATCTCGTTTATTTTTTTTTAACCGAATTTTTGAAATGTGTCAAAGACTTCTCGGACACCCTGTATATTTGAACCAAAACAAATAGTACTTCATCCTTAAATTTAATAACAGAGCCGGTTTTAAACATCACTCCAATTTTAAGTTTTGCCGTGAGAAGTATTATTTTCAAGATAAAAAATATCCATCGTTCATGGGCACATTATTTCTGCTTTGGACAGAAAACAAAGTTAGCTACTTTATTTCCAGTCCAAGCAATATTTTTTCACATGATACGTGCTCTTTTGCCCTCAACAGGATATTGGCAATTTGTTGAAGATTATGCTTATAAGGTCACGGCTCCATTCTTTTTTTTTTTTTACCCCTATTTATTGTATTTTTTCTGCTCCGAAATTGTTTGTCTCGCCTCTTATTAAGAATCAATATGGCCGCGACTTGTTTCTAGGGCGCCATCTCATTCGTCTGCGATCCTTGTCTGGTAGAGATCGCAGTTGAATGAATTCGGGGACCGCATCTTTGAAGAAGGGGCATATAACGGCTTTTGTGAGGTATAAATCTTGTGAGGTGACAAATATTCTTTTGCTGCAGTGGGAACTTTTACTTCAATCAGTGGGGAAAAAGAAGGAAACATTATGTATCATTGAATCGGGGGGAGTTTTAAAATTCGCATTCTCTTGCCTGTCGCTGATAATTTTGCAGTGATATGGGCCATTTACCGATGACCAAAGTTGTTTACTTTCTTCTCTACGAAATATACAGAAAGTATAGTGATTTTCAAAAAAAAAAAAATTGAATTTGATATTTTGACAAATTCCCACGTTTTAGACTTCCCTGATTTCGAAAAACACATTTTGGTCCATTGATCTGCGGCAAAAACCTCTCAAAAACATTTTAAACTAGACTGTTGAAATTCGGAATAATAGTCTGTGTACCAAATTTTCGGATTTTTATCAAATTTTGAGAAGATATGTTCAGAGCAAGGCTTGACTAAAGCAGGGTCATACCGGACATTTGCCCCCACATAAATGAGGGCCCCCAAATCAGATAGAAATTTTATTTTACGTTTCCTTCTTTTTCTTTTCTAAAGTGGTAAAGCAGAGGGGGGCCCAGAGAAGTTTTTGCCCGGACCTCCAACTAGGTTAAGTCGGGGCATGGTTTTGAGAAAGTCTGTCTGTCTCTTCAAATATAAGTTAACACGATAACTACAGAACGCAGTGAACTAAATAATTAAGATTCTGTACACATATTTAAGCCCGATAGTGTAGATATTTCCCAAATTTGAGTTAAATTCAACTATGGGTTGACTGTCTGCCTGTCTGTTCTGATTTTTTTTAAATATATAAACTCGATAACTCAGAAACGCAATGAATTTTAAATGTCAAATTTGGTATGGGATTTTGTGACAACGAATGTAGTTTTTGTCAAAATGTAGTAGTTTGTTTCAATAGGTTCGGAAAAACGCGTCAAAAGCTTAAATTTGATTTTTAGATACTCTTAATCGCATGCCGGTTATTAATTGGTAGGAATCTATGAATCGCACGATATATTCAGTAAAAATGCTCAATTCACACCAAAAGTTAATATTTTGTAACCTTTGTCATGTAAGGCATCGTCTGACATGACAAGTTTATACTGAAGAATATTCGAGACCATTCCCACATGAAATAGTCTTCCTATGTCTTTGACGTAGCAGTTATACAAGTTGATACTTCAATGTCACTTTTCTATTATGTTTTATTTCAATTTATATTTGCGAATTAAATCCAGTTCATAAACACAGTTAGTGCAAAGCATTCAGTTGTTATTGTGTTCCGCTTCACAGCTGAAGGAGGGGTGCTGTAGTTTCTGAGGGAAGGTATCGACCCCTGAGCGTCCGAGGCCAGAAGTCTGACTTCTAGCTCACACACGTCGCAAACCCTTCTTACGGGGCTGACTTCATTCATGCATTTCATTCATTCATCCACAGATCGTAATTTAAATCTGGAACAGAGAACGATCATATCTGAACCAGCACCCAGTACCCACAATATGGAGGACTTTGTGACCATAGATTTAACGTGCGCCAGTCACCACACACACGAAGAGTCTTCGGCCGACGGGGTTCGAACTCACAACCTAAGGAATAAGAGACCAATGCTGGGCCAACCATGCTATCCCGGCCCTAAACATACAGTGATTGACTTATTGCAAGCCATGGTATTTACAAGTGTTGTAAAATTGTAATGTTCTCAGTGATTTACCAAATTCTCCCTGGATTATGCTGATGTGAATAGTTGCGCCATTCTTTTTTTATTGGAACATAAAGAGGTATTAAGTAAGGAAAAGAAAGTGATTTGTGGTTATTCCAACAGAGATCGGTAGTGGTTATATCGTTCATAGGCCATTTTTGCAGATTTTCACCAACTCTATTGATTGTGTAGCGAGAATCGTTTATAATTGTAATTGCAGTTCATATGCAATTCCCCCCCCCCCAGCCTTCTTTATATCCGTCTTGCAGCTTACATTTCACTATTGCCGGTGTTCTTGTAGACCATTCGTTTCTGAAATTTCAGCTGGCGTTATTTTATGCAGAACGGACAAGGAAAAATTTATTCGTCGACAGCTGTTTCGTTTCAGAAGCTTAGCGACTGTTGTTTAAATAGAGTAGAGGTGTCTATCTATTGTGCTATCCTGTAATCCGAGATATATATCGTGCTTCTATAGTATCTACTTAATTCTGTTTTCAGTGGCGCCCATCAAAATAAAATTTATTGAATATTATCTGAGAATTCTTTCAAATTTGTGGGTATAAAAATTAATTGGTAATTTTTTGATTTAGCAGTTGCATCTTGGATTTATAGTTTTGATGTCCTTCAAGTTATACCAACAATCATCGAGCAATAAAGGATTTAATGATTAATAGTTATCTTTTGCCTCAACATGTTTGTGTAGGAAAAGCAACGGGTTTAGAGATAGCTTTATTTTACGAAATTTAATCAGTAGAATAGAGGTATTTTATGACTTAGTTAGAAGATAATAAGGATTTCAGCTTGAAACTAATAAATAATTGAGACGTCACAAAAATTTACCTTTTTTCAAAAGTGGTGTAGAATGTGTTCAAAAACTATTTTTTTACTTTTTCTTTTCCATTATTTCTAGAATTAATAATATATATTTTAAAGAAATTATTTGTGTACAGAAAATTAGTATAATTAAAATAAAAGCTTATTGCAATTGGGATATGTTCGTACAGTGAATTCATCAAGAAAGTTTCAGATAAGTGGTACTTAATTTTAAAAAAAGGAGAAAAAACGAAAATATTTTCGATCATAAATTTCAATTTGTAATGCGAGACCACTATTTTTGTCATTATTTATCTTAATTAATTTAAGTCATTATCCAATTTAAACCGGTTTGAAACCATCACGAGACTTTGTATATCCCTCTATAATATATAATAATTTCTTGCTGTCCGAAAAATTTTGGAGCTCGACCGATTTTGAGGTGAAATAACAGCTATGACATCATAGCTCTTCGTCAGCCTTTTAAAAACGCATCTACTGTCAAAGAAACATACGTAATATTAAAGCCATACTGGTAAAAACAGGTCCACCTTTTAAAAATGCATCTGCTGTTAAAGAACCATACGTAATAATGCAATACTTGTAAAAGCAGGTAAAAATATTGTTAGCCCGTAAATTTCGGAGACATCAAAACCTCCTAACCACAAAATATCATGATAACACCCATTGTTGCTATAAATCTTAATACCTTACTTTTTTCAAGCTTTCAAAACATGTTCTTACATGGTAAAAAAAAATAAATAGATGAGGTTAAATTGCAGTTGCTTTACTTCATTTATATTTCTTTGAATGTAGAATTTCAAAAGGGGATGGCGGCTAAAGTGTTTTCCTCAAAATGTGACCGATTTTCAAAATTGTATGATCATCTTCTAAGTAATTATCGTTTAGTTTCAAAATTATTTAAATTGAACGAGTCCTAAAAAAACTGATCATAAAACGAAAGAATTTAAATAAGATAAATAATAAATATTCAGCCATAACCTAGATAATTTTTTGTGTAGCTATAATTGGTTTATATGTGCAATAATCGTATTGGGCTTTATAGATTGATGCTAAAATCGTTTTTTGGTCTGGGTTTGTATTTTAAACAAAACATTTAATAGGATAAATATAGCTAATTTAATTTTTTTTCTTTTTGAAACTGCCAGCAATTTTTTTTGTATTGTTTAGGAATAGAGTGAGACTGAAAATATAAATAGTTTTCCGTTTGTCGGATAAAAACTAGTTCTGTGGCGGATGTGAACGCATTACTCACAAAGGCGCATGCGCAACTGAACATGCATTTGTCTTATTATTACAATTTATTTTTTCATTGGTATTTATAAATTGCTTCACTCGGCTACTAGTATAAAAAAAACTTCCATCATGAAATCATTAAACTAAATAGAATGAAATCAAAAATTATCGTTTGATATGTAAGTTACAAAATAAAAAGAGAGAAAATGACCCTGGGCAGAATTCCAAGATGCACGTGAGGAACGGAAACGAATTCAACAGTACTTCGAACTCATGCAATTAATACTCCTTAATTTGATTCGTTGTTGTTGGTTCTCCCGAGAAATGGAACTCAGCTAGTAGATTTATGCAAAAAAGTGCTGATTTTATTTTTAATTTGTCTAGCAAGTTGTTACACTTAATCTCCTTGACCTCATTTTTGAACCGAATAATTGAAGTTTTCTTTTTAACTTTAGTTTCTTCCTGGTGAAATGATACTATCCTACTTAAAATATTCACTGTAATATTATATTTCTAAACTACTCTTATTCAATTCCTACTAATAGTTCACACTCTGTCTATATATTTATATGTATGTATATGTTGTTCAAATTTTCATTCATTAATAAAATACTTTTTATTTATCCACTTCAAGTTCAAATACACTTTTTAAAACTTGTAGTAGATGACATTTGATGTAATAAAATTTTTTCTGGCATTAATTCACTAATTAAATTAATTTTTAGTACTTTAAATAGAATTTTAGTAGTTTGTAGTTAAAATTGAAATCAACAGGCAGTAGCTCAATCGTTAAAGTGCAAGGATTTCGGTATTTTTCATGTGAAGGTAAAAAAGAATTTTTGTGAAAATCAATTTTTTGATAATTTTTTTATTATTTTTAATTATTTAATAAAAAGTAGCTGAAATAAAATTTTTCTTTGTTTGCCTAGGTCGGAATTGGCTTAACGTTTTTTTATATTACGTAATATAATGTTTTTTTTTTTTATATAACCGAATTAAACACCCCTCAAAATTTTCTACATTAAGCAGATTCTCAAACCTTTGGGAACACCTCCGTGACGAAGAGTGTCCATTAAAAAGACAGCTTAGACATGAAAAAAGATGATAAACAAATAATAAAAAAAGCAGGTGTTTAACCAAACTTAGACAATGTTAACGTAGTAATGACTCAATTGCATTTATATTAATTGCATTTAATATTTTTGTTAATACTAAATGTTGATGCAACTTTAGTAGATACCTGTTGCATTTTGTTTATAATTCTTGTCTTCTTCATCCATCTCTTTATAAATATGAAAATGTAAAGTGATCTTAATGGCTGTCTATGATAATTAAGTTATTGTAAAAAATTCTTGATAAATGGAATATAATGGAATGATAAATGAAAAAAATTCTTGATAAAATTAGATAAATTTTCGAAGGGTATATGAAAATTAGACTTTCAATATTTTAAAAAAATCAATAAAGCTTTTTAAGACGTATTATGATGGTAAAATTCATATTTAGAAATCATTCTGTTTAAAACTGTCGCAATAAATTCCAAATGGTCCAAAACCAAACTGAGAACAAATAAATCATTTGAAAAGCTACCTTTAAAAAGTTAGCAGATTATGTCGTAATAAACTATTTTAACTTCTCAATCTTTTCCAGGCATTTCTGTTCGTTACGATCCATCAAAACCATAAAAACGTTTTTTTCATTCATATAAATCTATGAAAGGATCGTGGGAATATCCTTTAGTTTTATGACTTCTATTCTTTTTCCTGTCAATATCGAATTTATTTGTTTGCTCGTGCTAACTTTCACCAAGTGCACATCAGATGAAATTCATTGCCTTTATTGTCAGTTACTTATTTTGTTTTTTGTTCTTAAAGACTGGGCGAAAAACAATTCCTAGAACTATTTCATTCTTTAAAAAAAGGAAAATTGAAAATATATGTTTGACTTGGGTAATTTCTTTTAAATTATTGATTTTAGTGACTTGTTTTTCCTGCAGTTGGTGTTGTGAAAATGAATTTTTTGTTTCCTGTAGACTTTGTAAGACTTTCTCTTTGTGTTTCTCTTTATAACAACTTTCTTGGCGTTAAGGGCAAGGATGAAACTGTGCATAATAGACAAGGGGAAAAAACATCTTTTTCCTCTTTAATTACCAATAGCGGATTTTCGCATAACACCACACTCACCCCCCCCCAAAAAAAAATTGAGAGTCTTGTATTACGTATAAAATAAATGTAACGTTTTGATTGCTGTTTTTTTTTTTGTTTATTTAAAAAAATAGTACATCACTTGTCTGCTTTTTTTTAAATACTAAATGCCCCCTAAAAGTGAAACAAGCGTTAATTTTCTTAAATATTTCCTTTAAACCTATACTTCCGATTCTAATGTTTTATTGCCTAAAGTAGCTTATTGTATGAAAATATTATGGCTTCTACTGAAGGTAGATAATAAAGTTTATTTATTTTTTTAGCCCTCTTTTTATGAAAAGGTCAGTTTAGTGAAGTTTCATTTACCATCGTCTATGCTTGAATAATGTTCCGCAGAAAATTCTCTTTTATTTCTTATTGTCAAATGGCAACAGTTAAATATTAAAGATGAACGTTTCAAACTATTGTTTGAATTTCTTTATTGCTATATTGAAACTTTTCGCTATTTAATGTAACTACAAAATATTTTACTATAAATACTTAGGAGAGGGCTTACCATGTTACAAAAAATTCCATTCTGTCAGAAAAAAGATGTAAAAAGAATCAAGGAATAGTCATAAAATAGAAAGTCTTGTTAAGCTCGAAAATAGACTTACCTTCGCCATATATGTATTCATATGATTTAACTGTAAAATAGATTACCATAGCTTCCAAAATTATTTCACTAAAATAATTTTTGCACAAGAAATTACATTTTTTGTAATATTAATTTCATTTTTGCATATTTTTTTCTTTATTTTTAGTATTTATAAAATTAATACACAGTTAACAATATATTATTTTGAAATTCGAACTTGTATAAAAAAAAACACTTGATCGCGTGATTTTTGAAAAATATTAAAGACGATAACTAATAAAAAAAGAGCTTTCTGTGAACATTTAACTCCGAAGTAGGATTTTTTCACTTCCGCTGTTATTTTATAGTAAATGCACTGCTTAATTTTCGCCCATATTAAGTTGTAGCAAATATATTTTTAAATCGGTGTAAACAAAGATTTTTTCAAGTTCATTAATGATTAATGTTATTAATCATTAACAGCCTGTAAATTCAATAATCGGATCGCCAAAAGCGATCAGAATTTTGTTCGAATATTTATGGATTTCTGATTGATGCTAACCACAAATATAGATGGAGACTTATTTCTGACATGTAAATTTATTCAACGCAGAAAAAAATGGCATATAGAAATATTTGTGTATTAATGCATCATGCAATCTTAAGAATTTGAAAGAAATTGAACTACTCATTATTGTTCACTTCGATGGATCGGCAGTTGCAACTTCGGTTTTATGAAAAACTTACGAATGTATAATATGTCTCTAAGCAGTAGTGCATTATTGAACAAAAAGGGGGGGGGACTTTGTTCTTAATTGTGTTCTTGAAGTTCTCTAAGAATGACAGATTTCGGGTGATGAAATGCAGAAGCATAATGTGAAAGTAATGAGTAATGAGGAAGAAGGCTGCTATTTGTACTTAAAGGTGATTATTATACGGTTTTTAAAGCATTTTTCTGAATACTCAGTGTACTTTTGGGATTTATCGAACCGTTCAGCTGTCGCAATCGCAGAATTCTTACTTCCATCAGGGAAAAAACGGTATTAGGGAACTAATACTGATATTAGTATTTTGGGTTTGAGCTTGCTCTGATACTAGTACATAGATTATCAACATAGAATTCAATATTCTGCAAACGAAAGCATAGAAAATATTTCAGCTTAAAAACTGGTCTTCACGCAGTATTTAAGGGCTTTATGAACTCATATTGTCATGAATGCAGTATCAATGGACGTCTGATTTTGTAGTCAAGCCTTACTTGACGTCATTAATAATAAGAATAATAATAAAATGAAATCTACGGTCGCAAATTTCAAGTTATCACGTGAGAACATTATTATTTTTTAAGTTATTACGTGTCTTAATTTAAGCCTAACCAATTTGAAAAAATTACGAGACATCTCTCTCTCTCTCTCTCTAATGATAATTATTTTAAACTTTCGTTTTCAATTTTTCTAGCTGGCAAACCTTTTAGAGCTCGACCGATTTTAAGATTGAGAGAAAAAAAAAACAGTAATTTCGACGAAAAATTCACTATTACTGGAAGTTATTGTATATGTGGTAAAATCCAATGAACGTACTGCAGATTAATATTAAAATTATATTCTAATACAGTAAGACCCCGCTTAACGCTGTTTCGGTTTAACGCTCTTTTATTTCAACCCGGGGATTCCCTTTTAATTCAACCGAGGGATGAGATCAAGGAATTAACTGAACAAGAAAACAAAAATCTTGACAGCAGTGATTCAGAAGAAGAGCAAAAAGAACTTTCGATGGCGTTTGTAAAAAGGAGTTTGTCTACCATAACTGAAATAATGGATCAATTCATTGAAAATGATCCGAATTTTGACAGGAGCTCAAAAGTAAGGAGTGGTGTTAGAGATGCTCTATCTGTTTATGAAGAACTTTTAAGAGAACAACGCAAAAGAAAAAGGCAAACAACATTAGATGCTTTTGTCGCAAAAAGGCAGAACACTGAAAGCGCGGAAGGCTAACTAAATATGACTGACTTAGAATTTTATTTGTTTTTTTTAAAGAATATTCGTTTTGTTATTTATATTTTGTTTTTATTTTTGCTAGAAATAATAATGTGGTATTAATTTGGGCTTTAAGAAATAAATGTTTGGTTTTATTTTTATTAAAAAAACATACTTTTTAAATTTGATACCTAACCAATTTCCTAGCCATCTTCCCCTAACCCCAATATTTACATGTAAAGATAGCCTCGTTTAGCGCTGTTTCGCATTACGCTATACTTTGCTGGAACGTATCCCCCGCGTTAAGCGGGGTCTTACTGTATTTACGGTATTTTAATACAATTAGTAAGAATGTGTTTATAGTATCATTAAATAATAAATAAAAGTAACGTTTTACAAAATTGCAATAGTTAAAACTAAAAGAGAATCCCCCCCCCCTCCAAAAAAAACCCACTACCAAACGATAAACTTCTGAGTGCGAGATTAATTGTTTAAAACTAAGAAATCGTAATCAAACTGGAAGACGCCATTTCATAGAAACGACAAACAAAAAGCAATTGATAATAAATTTAATCAAATATCTCAACCAATACTATAGCAAAACAAACCTCTATTGTCATGGATCAGGGGACTCGTTATCTACCTATGGAAAAATGATTTTTTTTTTTTTTTTTTTGCCTTCAAATTTCAGACATCAAAACCTCCTAACCAAAACAATATCAGGTACTCACATGATAATAATAAATTCAAGAAAAACAGTTTTCAAAAATCTCTTTTATTACTACAAAAAAAAGTAGGATGCTTAAAATTTTATTTCTATTTTTTATATAATAAATTATTATAAATATTTTGAAATTTTATAAAATTATTTTTTGTCTATTAAATTTACTACTGAATGGCATCCCTAGTATGAAATGAAAAAAAAATTGACCAAGTACTTGATAATTCAGTACAATTCTTTATTGCTATCAAGACAGCGTTATTGTAAATGAGAAAACTAATACTGAAAATCAATGATAAATTATTACAAAATTCCATTTTCACAAATACGAAACAAATTAAGTTAAATGTAGGCATTTATTACCTTCTTTCTATTTATTCGTAGGTTCAAAATAAATAAATATGTGGTGGGGGTGTTCGGGGGTTCTAATAAAGTAGGTTTAGTGTAACATTTATTTATTAGGAAAAAAGGTAAGTCACACACAACACAAGATAATTTGAAACAATTACACAAACACATAGAAAAGTTTGAGATGCGTCCATGCCCGTTGCTTGAGCTTTACTGGTGTTTTCGAGGTTTGCGCTCAATAGTCTAGGTGGCGCAGCAGTTCCGGTTACAGTCAATAGTGGCTGCTACAATCTCCCCCTCTGTCTCTGATGACGTCCCGACGAAGAGACAGGACTAAAAGTATTGGGAGGTCTTTTGGCAGTCTGTGTTATCTGTTGTGGCTTTTTGAGTTTCTGGGCAAGGTGATTTGATGTATATGACTCGGGCACACAAGGAGGTTGTTGAGTAGTAATACGTGGTGGCACGACAGATTTTGGCGGTCTACCTCTTTTTCTAAGAGGGACAACTGGAGAAGTATCCACATCTCTGAAGGGCGAAAGAGCAGATGTATGGTAGGTCGCTATCGGTTCGGATGGCTTATCAAGGCTGGCTATCACATATGAAGTAGGAGACTTCTGGGTGAGGATCAAGTATGGTCCTTCCCGTTTTGGAATAAATTTTGAAGTTTTTTTGTTTTTGGTGTTACTTATGGGGTGCAAAGTAACCCAAACTTTATCACCAGGAGAATAAAAAATTTGACGTCGGTTTTTGTCGTAGTATTTTTTTCGTTGATCTTGTTTTATTTCGATACGTTCTCGTATGTCATTTGTAATGTTTGCAAATCTTTTCAAATACGGTGCGATTTCTGGAACGAAATTATCGTTTTCGACAACAGTCCGAAAATCTTGAACTACATCGTCTACAGTTCTTAATTCTCTTCCGAATTGCAGGAAGGCAGGTGTATGTCCTGTAGTATCACAAACAGCCGAATTCATAGCAAAACGAATATACGGGAGTTTTTCTTCCCAACTATCGTGGTCGTTTCCCACAAGAATAGCCAATCGAGGTTTTAGATCACGATTTTTCCTTTCTACAGGATTAGCCTGAGGATGATAAACTGGAGTAAGGCACTGATCTATTTGAAGAACAAAACATATTTGTTGGAGGACGGCGCTAATGAATTGTGGGCCATTATCACTCATAATACGTCTTGGAATCCCATATCTTAGAAATACTTCTTCTATCAGTGTGATTGCACATTCTTTAGCAGTGGCTGATTCCAGAGCAAACAGTTCTATCCAGCGGCTTGCGCAATCTTCAATGATAAAGATCCATCGTTTACTAGTAGCGCCTTGGGGTAATGGTCCAAACAAATCAATTGAAAGTGTCTCAAATCTTTGAGATTGGATAGGTGTCCTTAAAAGTCCAGCAGGTTTCAAATTAGTAGACTTGTACCGAGCACATTCCGGGCATTTCTTTACATATGCAGCAATGGAAGACCGCATTCCTATCCAGTAATAGCGCTGGGCTATTCTATGATAAGTTCCATCTTCACCATAATGACCTGCAGTAGGTGCATCATGGTATTGTTTTAACACATTTGAAATTTCATGAGATGGAACAACAAGTTGTGCCTCTTCTGTATCTGCATCAGGAACAAAGCGATAGAGGACTCCTTGGTTCATCAAATACCCTCTTCCGGTCCAGTTTACAAAATTTTCATCTTTCGGTGATGATTCAAAGCTTTCAATTATTTGACGCAAATTATCATCTTTCAATTGAGAATCACGCATTTCCTTTGAAGTTCTCGCAGGCATGTCTGCTATCACAATATTACAAATTTCACGAGAGGAAATTTCTTCTTCGCAAACTGGCCGTGAAAGCATATCCGCAATGACGTTTGCTTTTCCAGATACATATTGAACTTTCAAGTTGAACGATTGAATTTCTAAAGCCCATCGAGCAAGTCTTCCTGTTGGGGACTTAAGAGTCAAAAGCCATTTCAAAGGTTGGTGGTCAGATGCCACTGTTACTTCTGAACCTTCTAAGTAACCACGGAACTTTGTGAGGGCCCATACGACAGCCAGAGCTTCTCGTTCTGTAGTTGAATAGTTGCGCTCTGCTTGAGAAAGCAATCTGCTAGCATATTCAATAGGGTGTTCTTCAGAGCCTGAGCCTTGAAGTAAACAAGCACCAAGGGCATAATTACTAGCGTCTGTCCGAAGAACGTATGGCTTATTTCCATCAGCTTGCTTCAACACGGGAGGTGTTATGAGACAAGTTTTTAAGTTATCAAAAGCATTTTGCTGGGAGAAACCCCATTCCCATGAAGCTTTTTTCTTTGTAAGATCACTAAGAGGTCGTGATATTTCTGCAAAGTTAGGAATGTATCTGCGGAACCAGGAACATGTTTGAAGGAAGGATTGTACTTCTTTAACATTTTTGGGAGGTGGCATTTTCTGAGTGGAGGAAACTTTTTCCTGATCAATTTCAATTCCTTCTTGTGTAATCCAAAATCCTAAATATTTGACACGAGATGAAGCGAAATGACATTTATCTTTATTTGCTTTCAATTTAAAAAGTAAGAGTCTTTCGAAAACAGCTTGTAAATCAGAGAGATGTTTCTCAAATGATTCTGACAAAATGATGATGTCATCGAGATATGTGAGGGTGAGAATATCATCAAGACCATTTCGGAAACGGTCCATTAACCTTTGAAAGGTTGCAGGGGCATTCCTTAAACCAAATGGCATTCGTAAGAACTTGTATGTTCCAAAGGGTCACACAAATGCAGTTTTTTCTTGATCGTCTGGATGAACTTCAACTTGGTGATATCCTGCTCGAAGATCGATAGTTGATATGAAAGGAGTAGGTTTTGCGTCATGCAGCAAATCATCCATTCGTGGAAGTGGGTAGGAATCAGGAATTGAAATGGAGTTCAGCTTTCTGTAATCGATGCACAGACGCATTGTACCATTAGGTTTTGGTACCAATACCACTGGCGAAGCATATGGGGATTCACATTCTACGATAATTTCTTCTTCCAAGAGCTTATTAATTTCTTGTCTTAAGATTTCTTTCTTTGCAGGACTCATTCTATAAGGTGGCACTGCAATTGGAAGGTGGTCACTGGTATTGATTCTGTGTTGGATAAAAGGTGTTGGCGCTCCCCCTGGTTGGAAGCATGTCTCGTACTTTTCCAGTAAGGAATTAAAATCTTGTCGCTGTTGAGGAGAAAGATGTGTACCTTCATGATTACGAAGTTGACAAGGTTGAGGCACAGTGGGTACTGTTAGGAGAGCATTTATATTAGAAGGCGTTTCTATGAAAGCATACTTCTTTTGAGGGGTTTCAGAGAAGTACCAATGTTTCTTCTGGATATCTAGGACGATACCTGCAGCACTTAAATAATCAACACCGAGAAGAGTTCGGTTTCCTTTGTCGTGTTTCAACACTATCAGTTCTGTTGGAATATTTTTCCCTTTTACAATAATATTCACAATGGTTGTGAGTATTTCTGTGTTTCGAATATGTCCATCGGCTAATGTCATATCAATTGTTTTCTCTTCAAATTTCATACCATGCTCTTTGAGAAGTAGGTACAGTTTTTCACCGGCCACAGAATGTGTAGCACCTGTGTCAGCACACACGGCTGCTTTTTTATTGCAGATTGAAACTTCAATTATGTTCAGTGGGTGAACATCTGTTGAAAAACTATAGAAAGTCATTTGATTAAGATTTGCAGGGAAATCATCGCTTTCTTGGATTTTTGGATTGCATATGCGGCATTTAGATTTGATTACTCCAGGAGTTCCACAGCCGTAACAAGTTAATGGTTTTCTAGCTTCTTGTAGCATGTCAGGGCTTGTTTTCTGTGCTCTGTCATTGCAAAAGGAGTCCCGCCTACTTTGACTGAGGACTCCGGGATCCCGCCTGCTTTGCGCTCAATAGTCTAGGTGGCGCAGCAGTTCCGGTTACAGTCAATAGTGGCTGCTACAAATATTATTTATCAAAATTTGATGAAATTCTTCAGAAGGCAAACAAAAACCAAATATTTGCCTGCTGTGTAATAACATGTGCAGGCTCAAAAATTCTCATCCTTAATTGGATATTAATTAATTCTTAATCTTATTGATGCAGTAGTCCGTGTTATGATGCATTAATTAACCACATTCTTTGGAGCTTGAATTTACTGCCCAATGATTGCCCTGTTCCGGTCCAAAGAAAGGTTTTACAGCTTTATTTTTGGGTTAATGTGCTTAGGCAAGTACTTTACGATCTTCCGTGTCTTCGAGTTGCTTTTTCTGTGAAGAGACCGCTTAAGAAAACAGATACTTTAACTGATACGGAGTCAACAGCTCTGAAAGCTTGAAGAAAAGAATGTGAACATGTGGGAAAAAAAGTCAATTCCTACTTAGGTCAACAAAGAACAATTTTATTTAAGTTACTTTTTATTAAATAATTAGAATTAATAAACATAATTGATCAAAAAATCATACCTGTCCAAAACAAAATAAAGTTCGTATCCGTTGAAAATAAATTAGAACATACTCAATTGGCGTTGAATTTTCAGCTCCAATTGAGGATTCAATGCCAATGGATGCAATGTAAATGCGTGGATTTTCTACACCGGTTGGGGAAACGCAATACAGATTAGAAATGTTTAATTTTTTTATTCTGTATTTCAAATTTAATGTGAAAAATCTAGTAATTAACAATGTTTAATTTTAAAGGCATCAAACATTAAGAAAATACACAGAATCGTTTGTAATAATCGACCGAAAAGGGTTAGGCCTAACCTCATTTCCATAGGGGGGGGGGGAACAAACTGAATTCGTTACTTTTTTTGGTGGTGGGGAAATGAAGACTTTGGGCGATAAAGTTAGTTTTTAATTAATTAATAAAATATTAATGAATTAATATTTGAAAAAAAATTGAACGTCAAATGTCATCCACTACAAGTTTTAAAAAATTTACTTGAACTTGAGTGAATGAATTAAATGTATTTTAACAAGATATTGTATATAATAAAAAGTATTTGAACAAGATATATAGGGAGAGGGTGAGCTAATAGTAGGAATTGAAAAAAAAATGGTTGCTTTCAGAAACTGATATCTGAAACTTTGATTGCTGAGAATTGTGTTAGGAAATATTTTTAAAATCCGTTGATAACTAAATGTTCATGAATTTATAAACAAAGCTTTTAATGCTGAATTTACAATAAACAAAATTACTTTAAAAAATGCTTCTAAGCAGACATGGTTCATAGATATTAACGTAAGAAATGAAAAATGTTCGCCGTAACATCTTAAAACATACATTTACGGAAGAAGTGTTTAAACAATTGCTCGATCAACTGTAGTTGGTCGAAAAAGTTAGAAGTCAAGCTTAATGAATGTTTTTAGAAGAATATATTGAGTTGAATAAAAAGTATTGTATTAATATATTGAATACCCGTTCTAATTGTTGCCCTGTAGATCATTTTTAAATCATTAGAGGTAAGCGTATAATAGTAATTGTTAAAAATGCTGTAAATAGTATAATTATAATCATGTCAGAATATTATTGTTTTGGGAATGAGGTTTTCTGGAGTCAACAAAAATCCGTAGGCGAGAAATAAGTATTTTATTATCTGCTTGAGCATCTCAAAAGATCAGCTTTTAATAAAGCGCTGCCATCACATTTACAAAAGCTCTGATTTAAAAAAAATAAGTGAACGACTACAGCAAATAAAACCTAGGAAAATGTCATTTTGATCACGCGATTACATGAAATGAAATAAATAGGA
>JAOUZG010012139.1:93233-125659 GCA_026289955.1 Argiope argentata | reverse complement strand
TGAAAGATTGAAAAAATCTGATAGAAAATTGCGCATTTAAAAATTATTTTGTCGTTTATTGGGTTTCCCTCTTCAACATTACAAATCTAATCCATTGATAAATAAAAATGAGACTAAATTTTTTTTGTATAATTTGGCATTGCTTTGGCACACCCTGATCAATTTTGAAAACAATCCTGCAAAAGTTACGCGTCTTATGAATTCATTCCAGTTTTTCCACCTCGCATACTTCACCTGAAAGTTGGGACACCAGTAATGCAACTACGAAACCTTCCTCCACCTAAATTATGCTATGACACCAGACTACGAATGACTAGACTTAATAAGTATGTAATCGAAGCTACGATTATTACTGGATGTGCTCGAGGAGTGTTGGTTTTAATACCCCGCAGTCCACTAATTCCGTCAGGGTATCCTTTTGAATTTAGAAGAGTGCAGTTTCCCGTAAAAGTTTGCTTTGCAATAACCGTTAATAAGTTACAAGGACAGAAATTAAAAGTAGCAGGGATCAATTTAAGAGGAGAATGTTTTTCAAACGGCCAATTTTATGTAGCTTTCTCCCGAGTCAGTTCATCTAGCAGCTTAATGAATTTATCAACAGAAAAAAAAACTCCAAAAAATGTTGTATACAAAGAAGTTCTTGCTTAAACACAGGTATAACAATAAAATGTAGATAGCCTGCGTTTGAAAAGAAAATAACTACTTTAAAAGCATCCTTAAGGATCGGTAAGGACAAGGGCATATATATAAGGAATCCAGGGGCGCCGGGACCCTCCCAAAATTAGGAAAAAATTATAGACAATAAGTAATTATTATAGAGGAATTTCGTAACTAAGTGCACGTAGCACTGTTATCCCCCACTAATTCCATTACCCGAGCAATGCCGGGTACGGGAATGCTAGGAAATTATTTATTACTAGGAAATTATTTATATGGCAAAACAACGTTTGCCGGGTCAGCTAGTATATATATATATATATATATATATAAAAGTTAATGACTACAGCCAATAAAACCTAGTAAAATGTCATTTTGAGCACGAGATTATGTGAAATGAAATAAATAGAAAATGATATTTTTTTTAAACAATAAATGCGAGACAAAGTGTTTCGGATCGTTTCCAAATACTAAAGTGACTCATTCAATGAAACATTAAAATGAATAAAAATATAATTTAACTTGCACGTGCACGTGGTGCTTGGCTTGGTTCAAGAAATGATGTTCTTACGTGATGCATTGAAATATGCATAGCAGATTTCATTTTAAGGTTTTTATTTTATTATAATATCCTTAACTCGTCTTTTCAAAAAGTAGAAATAAGCTCGTAACCGATGCAATAATATTTTAAACTCAGTTAAAAACCTTCTCCTTCAAATTCAACAGAGAAACAGATTTCAAATTTTGAAATGAATATTTTACGTTGTAACACTATATTTGCTCAGAAGAGTGAAATTTTATGTCAATTTTGTTATTTTTTTTTATCGTGTGATTCATGCAGTGGAGGTGATCAGTTATCATTCACTGTTTTTGTCTGATTTATTCAGATCTCAAGGTTAGCGTGTTTATTATCCATTAGGACTACTTTTAAGGCCAATACACGAATGACCTTAAGCGAGGAAACGGAAGGTTTGCGTTTTACATTTTAGCTTATAATTTTAAGTAATTCTTTTCCTATATGACTAGTCTTTAATTATATTAAGTGTGCAATATTGCTTTTGAAGTGAATTAAGCAAGTTTTGTTGTTTTCGGTTTTACATTTTGAAAATAATATAAATGATACATTTTGATGAGAAAACACAAGAGAACATTTTTAACTATACCAATTTAATTCACACACTTTTTCTCTAATTTTAATATTTTTCTAAACCCCTTGACATACGAATTTATGTAACTTTCTAATTAGATGACACATCCTATTTTGGTCATTTATTGTTAATTTAATTTTTTTAAATAATATATGGAGCATTTGGGATATTAAAGCGTTTTGAGTTGACTTTTGCGTATTTAAATACTTAATTCTGTGGCTTAATTGCAGACTTGAAATTAAGAATTTAGTAATTCGATGCGCGTGTCAGACACGTCATTGTATGCGAAGGGGGTTAAAAACTAGTTGAAGACATAATACTGAACGAGATTTTATTATTTTGATGGAACTCAAATTTCATTGTGCCATCAAACCATCCATTCGCGTGTTTTCGCCAAAATTATAATGAAGATTTTTTTAAAAATATATATTCTTTCGACATTATCTTCTAAGAGAGATGTTCATCTTGCATTTACTTCTTAATATATACACTTTGCTTTAATTTTCTGGTGTAGTGATTTGTAATAAGCCAATTGGTAAAATGAAAATTTAAACTAACTCGTTACATATTTATAGTTTAATGTCTAGGAAAGCCAATTTACAGCAAAGACGCTAGTCGCTAAAGTTATTTGATTTGTAATAAAATCTCTTTTTGGATCTTGTTGATGAATTTTGTTAATACCTCTTATTATTTTTTTTGTGGATATTTGTTCTTTTAAAAAGATGTTTGTACTATCGTCAAGGCTTATTTATTGTTTGTGAAGTTTCA
Source organism: Argiope argentata (assembly GCA_026289955.1). Classification (NCBI taxonomy): domain Eukaryota; kingdom Metazoa; phylum Arthropoda; class Arachnida; order Araneae; family Araneidae; genus Argiope; species Argiope argentata. The sequence goes on along the minus strand of JAOUZG010012139.1, from coordinate 123,086 downwards.
ATAGCCGAAAGTGGGGGGCGGGGGTTCTCAAATAGTTTTTGTATAAAGATTTTTTGTTAAGTTTGTAAGACAATTTGAATTACTTAAATTTGAAATCCTATCTGAATATAGAAGTCCTTTCGAATCTTGTTGATAATTACAATGATAGATGACTACTTATTTTATATTCGTATCTCCCAATTTGTTTTTTTCCACCAAAACTAAAAAGACAGAATTTAGAAAATTTGATGCTGAAAAATCAATCGTACGTTTTACGTATGTAATATGCGAAAATTCTATACCATTTTAAGTTGACGTTCGATTTTGTTTTCTCCATCCTGGAATAACTATTTGCAAATGTAAAAAAAACTGTTCTGCAATATTGTCTAAACAGTAGAAAATGTAGAAATGAGCCAATAAATACTGATTAATAATTATTTTCCCTTTTTTTTTTCCGCCTCTTTGACTATAGTTCAGAAAATCTCGATCCTGATCAGTAATATTTCGTTTTTTCGTCCTGGTATCTAGAACTTAACGTACGCATGTATATTTATTACGTATATTTGTTAATTCTTGATTTTCCCTCCCTCAGAGAGGGCAATTCGGCCAACTTATATAGACCCGAGTTCTGCAAGATGTTCTCTTTAATCATTGAACAGCTATGGCTAAGACGTGTTGTTCCAACTGGAAATATATCTTAAAAATAAATAATTTAACTTTCAATAATAAGTGAACTGATGAAAAAATTACAAGGGGGGGTATGGTAAAATATTCTTGCATATTAATATTGGACTTTTTTTTGCTTTTAAAAGTCGAATTTTATTACTTTAGGTTAATTAAAAGTTGCTTAGTTTCTTTGATTATCTTCTTCAAGATAACTGTTTTAAAAAGTTATTAAAATATTAAAATGAAATCTGCTATGCATATTTCAATTTATCATTTCAGAACATCATTTCTTGAACGGCCAAGCACCACGTGCTCGTGCAAGTTAAATTGTATTTTTGTTCATTTTAATGGTTTCATTGAATGAGTCACTTAAATATTGCAAACGTTCAAAAACACTTTGTCTCGCATTTATTGTTTTTGAAAAATATCACTTTTCCTATTTATTTCATTTTGTATAATCACTTGCTCAAAATGACATTTTTCTTGGTTTTATTTGCTGTAGTCATTAACTTTTTTAAAAAAATCTGAGCTTTTTGTTAATGCAATAGCAGTACGTTATAAAAAGCTGATTTTCTGAAGTGCTCGTGCAGGTAATAAAATGTTTATTTTTCACCTACGGATTTTTTTTTTTTTTTTTTTTTTTTTTTTTTTGACTCCACAAACCTCATTCCCAAAACATCATATTCTGACTGGGTAAAAAAAATTAGCGTGTAAAAAATATTCTACTAAATATGGCTAATAAAATCAGAAAATCGAATAAATATTTTATTTTTTACAGTTTTTTTCAATAATGTATTTACTAACCAAAACAAAATAATATACAATTCTTTACATTTTCAAAAACATTTTTCATTCGAAACTGCAGACTTCTAATTGTTCAATACTTAAATATTGGGTCACAATTAGAGTGATCCAGTGTACACACTGCATACATGTTCCTCATTTACAACTATTTTTTTCAACTCTCGCCAAAATTTAATATCCAACAAACTGTCTGTTTTGGAAGCGTTTTGACACAAAATTCGAAACTTCACTGTAATTCGCTGGAAATGTCACGTAAAGGTTGATTTGATCTTTTGCCAAGAATGGCTTTAAAATTGCTCGTAAAAGGATTTATTATCTGACAGATATTTATTACTGCTGGTAGTAAAATTCACCAAGAATCGTACTTCAATATTAAAGTACGATTATGTACTTTTCAAGTGAAGTGAATGGATGTCTTTTTTTTTACGATTGTTTAATCAGATAAGTGTTAAAAACTATGTGAAGTAATAAAAACAATTTGTAGTCATTGTTGAATGGGAATACATCGTCGGAATGTGTACAATAAATTTTGGAATGGGATGTTGAAAATTGTTTCTGCTCAAAAGCAATTTTGTAAACTTTTATATTGTGTATCAACAAGGTTAGTCTGTTACTGCATTTTTCCACACACACACTCATTTTGAAATATAGATGGAGCTCATAGAGAAGAGAGAAATTAGTTTTTAAAACATTTTGATTAGTTTGTTGAAATGTATAACTTAAATCTTTTTATCAAATCTGAATGCATTTCAAATTCGTTTGGATCAAGCGTCTTCCAGCTGGTGTAATATGGAGAAGTTGCCAACTCAGGTGTCGTCCTCGTCCTCGTCAACTGACTGCGGTTTATATTACGAGGTCCGTCTCCAAATAGACCCAGTGTTGCTTTACTGTAGGACGTTAGTATGACTAAAACTAAAAAACACTACTTCCTGATGCACAGAACTTCTTCCTCTAGTTCCAGGGAGCATTTTGAGTTCTCCTGTAGCTTTAAATTTATTAATCATTTTCATTAAGCCATTCACAGACATCGATCATTTTCTCAACTCTCTATGACGGCGATATTTTTTCAAAGCGCAACTATAATTGCTAACCATTTTACTATCAGAGCACGCCCTACTTTTGACAAAGTCATGGCTATAGCTTAAAGATACGTGACTTTTATTATCATGATTTTAAAAATGAAGTGGTATTTATTGTAACATAGTACAGATCAAAAACAACGTTTTAATAATCTACAGCGCCATTTATTTTTTAAAAAATGAACTAAAATTTTTTATTGTGTGATTTAGTTCCCCATTTTGTAAATATAAAATATACCAAATTTCGTCAACATACTCCAAGTAGTTTTTCTTTGACAGTCCTTTAATTTCACTTTAATTATAAACACCCTGTGCATGTGTTAGCGTTCTACGATTCTAGCTGTATATCATATTGGCACACATATATTTTGAAGGATGTCAATATGCATCACGATATGATTTTTTTTATAATTTAAATTACAAATTAGTCGAAATTTTATTGTCTTCCACCTTAACTTCCCAAAATATTACTGCACAAAAATTATTTTTGTCATCTGAAATTCAAAAAGAAAAAAAAAAACGCACGTTAATCTGTCATGGCCAAATGTCCTCCCACTGGTGTGTTGTGGTATGGAGAGGGGGTGAAAGCTCAGGTGTTGTCCTCGTCATCTGACCCAGGTTCAAAATTACGAGGTCCGTCCCAAAATAGCCCTAGCTTCGCTTTTACCACCTGCCATTAATATAAATAAACTAAACAAACCTATAATGTACGTTACTTTTTACGTACTTTCGAGTTGCCACTGATTACAGAAAATATTTGGCCCCTTTCTGCTTTTCTCCTTCCCCCTTTTTTGTAAGTTACACCCAAAAGAATTCGACACTTGGAATATTTTGTCACTTTTTCGCATTGCATTTCAGTTTTAATATTTGGACCATTTTTGTCTTGATATAATGCTATAATTTATAATTTTCAATGACATTATTGCAGGGTTGTTGTTTTTAAAATCATTTTTATCGGACAATAGGCTCTTGAAATCGTCTACTTTCATTTATATGTACTTTTTATTTCAGTATTCTCAGACGATCACTTTTCGACATTTATATCTCCCTAAGGGGTGAGATGCGAATGGACATGCGCATTTCCTCTATTTACTTTATTGTTAAATGTAAACATCCCCTTCTTTCATCTTTCTCTCTCACCCCTATTTTGTCAAATTAAACCATCCTAACGCATGCGCAAAAGCTTGGAGGCTTTTAGAATCCGTTGACGCAAAATAATAGTTGGTTCTTTATTTCTGGCTAGATATTATAGGGGGGAGTTATATATTTTTAAAGCTGCGCTTATTTTATTAAAATGGCCAGAATCCAATTTTAACAGTTTTGATATTTCCAAATGCTTTAGGTACCGGTTGTGCGTGCGAATCAAAAATGAATGAATGAAATACCTAATGAAGCTTGTCGCTATCCATTAGTGTATTCCATTAATGTGGCGAACCATTTATTGTTGAGTTTAAAGTTACAGACGCGTGCTCTGAGTAAAAACAAAATGACCCACTTTTGAACCGAATTGGTGCTATATTTAGTTAGGCGACTAATTAAACTGCGGAATCAGCTTTTCCAGGTTCGTTAATCTAGTTTAAAAAATAGTTACGTGTCCGGTTGGTTTGGGATTTTAATTCGTATTCGATCGCAGTACGGTTTCTGAATGCATCCTGTAACAAATAGTAATAAAGATTAAAATGAAATCTGCTATGCATACTTCAATGTATCATGTCAGAAAATCATTTCTTGAACACCACGTGCCCAAACACCACGTGCTCGTGCAAGTTAAATTATATTTTTATTCATTTTAATCGTTTCATTGAATGAGTCACTTTAGTATTGCAGACGATCCAGAAAAACTTTTGTCTCGTATTTATTGTTTTAAAAATCTATAACATTTTCTATTTATTTCATATAATCACGTGCTCATAATGGCATTTTTCTAGGTTTTGTTTGCTGTAGTTATTAACTTATTTTTTTTATCGGAGCTTTTGTAAGCACAATGGCAACGCCCTATTAGAAGCTGTTTTTTTTTTTTTTTTTTGGATGTTTGTGCAGATATTTTTATTTTTCGCCTACCAATTTTTGTTGACGCGAAATACATCATTCCAAAAACAACATGTTCTGACATGATAAGAATTATTACTCAAAGAATTTTTTTGTAAGAATAATTATTTTGTTTTAATTACTTTAACATTTACGAACTCTAAAAACATATATAATAACTAATAATGAATTAAATTATCCAAGAATTAGTTTACACGCATATTTAGTTTTTTTTTTAATATTATGAATTGAAACTTTAGCGATGAAATGCTGTATTTAACGTGATAATATTTATTTTAGGCGTTAACATGTTTATGTGGATTTTATATACATGATAAAATTCATATTAAAGTTTTCTACTGAGCAGCTTATTAAACTTGTAGCTTTCAAATTTATTTTGTATGTAGTTATTTTTTTAATACGTGATTATTAAGAAAAGGTTTTTTTAAAAAAAATTAATTCAATTTCTGTTTTAAAATAATGACATTTTATTACGAAGTATAGGATTGCTCAACCTTTTAGCAGTTTTGCCCGTATGCCGTACGTGCATCGATTTATTGAATTTTGATAGCTGTAAGCAAAAAATAAACCATTCATAATTATTGTAATTCATTATGAAATTTACTTCGAATACATAGATAAGTCATGTATTCAATGGATTTCCATTTGAAACAAAATAAGAAAATATTCCTAAAATAGAAACTGTCATCTTATTAGATAGTAAAGAATATAAAATGGTTAAGTGTTTAAAATTCAATTTTACGTCACTTTAAAATTCAAAGCTTAAGTTTCTTAGTAGTTCCATTTTATTGTAATATTAATACATTTTTAAGTGCATTTTAGAAATAATATTTTTTATTGTTTTAGTTATTAGTATACGCTCGTGCCTCACATTTATATTTATATTATTATTTGTGTGCTCGTTTTTCTCTTTTATATATTCAAAAACATCGTTTTACGTGGATTAAAACAATTACTAACATTTTTGAATTCATACTTGTAAGGATGATTTAGGATTTCCGATTTTATATCTCATTAGAAATTTCAAATGATTTGGACCTGTTTAGTTTAACCTGGATTTAGATTTCTTTCTTCTGTTGTTAAAATTAATTTAATTTAAATGATTAAAAAAATGTTGATATATGTAATAAATGAAAGATTATAAATGAATCGCTTCATTACTTGAGCTTTAATTATGTCAAATTCCCATAATTTACTTAGAAAAAAGAAGGTAAAAAAATTAAGAAAAATCCATTTAATTTTTCCTTTAGGGAACTAATAAAAAATGGTTTAACAGAATGAAGATGTTATCTATACAAAGGGTTAAATTAAAAAAAATAATTTAGAAAATGTTTAACATTAAGATACAAGGAAATTATTTTGACTTGCGTGTTCAAAGATTGACATGTTTTGAAATTTTGTTACGTCGTTTGATTTTCTTTTATTTAAAAAAAGGGGGTAGGTGCGTACTTTGTTCATGAGTTTTTTTTCCAAGTTTTCATCAATCTAATAATGCTGCAAAAACCTGATAGTGAGGACTCCATCTTTGTCCCCTTTCCTGCTGTTTATGAAAGCAGAAATTTCCATTAATTTCCTAATTGGTTTAAAGTGAAAAATGCCAATAAAATTCTTTTAAATTATACCAAACATCACAGTTGAAATTACTTTTGAATTTGAATGTATATAAAATTTTTTGTAACACTTATAGAATATGAAAGAATTTTCAAAATAGTGTTAGCAAAACCCGCACTGAGTGTCGCTTGATATGATGAATGTTAGCCAAGTCGAAACCTGAAAAAAACCGCGACAGAGTTCGCCAACCCAAACCACTGGGTCTTTTTCAAAAAAATATAATTTCATGTGAAGATGCAGTCTCTAAAAATGTCATTGGCGGTCGCCTTCCTTCAAACATATTTTATTTTGTTAAATTTCACAAAAGCACTTTGAATGCATTTTAGTTTCAGACTCAATTTTTATTTAATGGTAAAAGAATATTGTGTCAGAATTTCGAACGCATAAATAATCTAAACTTGTAAACTGTTACCAAGAGGCAATTAACAAATTTATTAAGATTTTGCATCAACAAAAATGATTTCATCCCCTCCCCTTTTTTTTAAAAAAAATAAATTTGAATTATTCTTAGTTTTTTAAATTCTGATTTGGCATTTTGCCAAATATTTCTTAATGGAAGAAGTGTTCCTTCTTCATTATTAGAATTAGTGAAAGAAAAATAATCATACAATTCATCTCAACAACAATTAAAAATTTATCCATGAAGGTATTTTGACTGTTATTGCTTTAAATCAGAAAGTTGTTCGAATCGCCACTTTCAAAGGAGTTAAAAAAGATGGTGGCAATAAAATGCCGGATATATAAATTTTAGTTTCAATTTTCTAAATTTTTCAGACAAAATGATTGATTAAAAAATGGGTTTAAAGATTCTGTAAATTAGATCAAAGGATCAAAACAAATGTCTTTAGAACAATGGTTGCTTTTTTTAATGGTGCAAATATTTTTATTTTTCTGAGAAAAAAAAATGAGAAATCTATACTACAGAGAAGGGAAAAAAGCTCAAAAAATCATCCAATATAGCACCAAACGTTGGCTAAAGGCTTTTTTCGACATAGAATTTTAAAATTCGAATTTCAGGTGTATTTATCACCGTTATAATTATCTGTGTATCCAATTTTATGGCTGTAAATGCGATAGATATGATTTAAGATACTTTGTATATTCTGGGCATGTTCTACAAATAGATATATAAACATTTCCTATCCATAATTTCTTTAGACTATCAAAAAATGAGGATTTCTTGCAATTTTTTAAATTCCATTAATAAGTCAAAAACAAATAAAAAGTTCAAAATTGCATTTTGATTTTAAAATCTGGCTAATGGATGTATATCCCATTTGAAACTTGTTTAAGATTTAGGTGAACCTTATTGATTTGTAAGATGAGACAAAAATGAAATGTAATTGATTTAGCCACGGAAGTGAAATATGAGCTGTACTCAAATGAGGACGCGGGGCTTCAATGGGTTCATATCCCTTTAGTCTAAAGAAGATAAAATAAAAATTGTATTCATTTCCTTTTCCTATCTCATTTTTCTATGTAGATATATTTAAATGCTGTTCAAAATAGGTTAGAGGAAAAAAATATATATATAGTAGAACAGAAGGTTTAATTCTTGAATAATTTGAAACTTCTCACGCTCCGGTTAAATCATGGTTCGTCACATTTTCAGTATTTTTATTACTTTTTATCGTGAGTTACAAATAAAAATGAAACGAAGAAAATCGACAGTTAACACAAAAGGAATTAATATTGGAATTTAAATATTGTTCCACAGGTGTTTGACTGAAATTTGGAACACTCGCTCAAAGTCATTGAAAGTCAAAGCCAGTATGCGATTGCTAAAAAGCTATTAAATTTGGTACTTGCGTATTAAACCGTCGATCTTGATCGCCAAATTTGAAGGCGACGCCAATGAGTTGCTAAACCGCTAATAATGGCAAACAACCGCCATTATTTTAAAAAAAATTGGGCAAACCTTAACTTTCGTTCGCCATTTTGTTGGTTTCGCAGAAGATCATTAACCGCTTTTTCTGTTATGATTTTTTTGACTCGTTAAAATGATTAAAATTTGGAATTTGCCTGCCAACAAAAAAGAATCAGTGACGAATTTCCAAAATCATGTAATTATTCCATTAAAAAATACTTATTTGAATGGACATGAGATGAATTGATACGTGAAAACAGACAAACAATGGCGGTGTAATGTATCAAAGAATTCTGGTCACCGAAGTAAATTGGCTCGAGGTGGTTGGCGACCGTTGGCACATCGACGGTCTAATACTTAAGTACCCTAAATATCACTTCCCTCCCCCACCTTCTTTTTTGCGTTTAATTTCAGTGATCGATTTTCTCTTTTTATACTTTTGTATTTTGAATATGGATTATGGCAACTTTTATTCAATTTAATTATAACCGAAAATCTTAGAACGGCAAATTAATGTTATTATTGACAGCTTTTGACAAATAATTCACAGGAAGTATTAAATGTTATTTACTTTCAATTAAATCTCATATGCGTATTTTAGAGCTCATGATTCCCTCCAGAAACGATTTTTAAACACCAAATATTGACCGATGTAAAAGTGTGTTATAATCGTCACACCTATTCAACTTGTTCAAATTTTCAATCATTAGTAAAAACATGTACCAAATTTCAAACATCTAACTCTCAAAGAATTTCAAATTATCTTTGTCATAGAAAACGAACTGACATTTTCTAAAATCTTTTTTTTAATCTATCATGTAAGAACATAATGTTGTTGTGGTTTCTCCGAAATTTACAGGCAAAAAATAAAGATTATGGTCGTCGGAAATTATACGTTGAGTTTGATTTACCTGTTTTTACTAATATTGCTTTATTATTATTATGTATGCTTCTTTGAAAGCAGATGCGTTTTTAAAACTGCTTTTACCTGTATTGCTTTATTATGAATGTTTCTTCATAGCAGATGCATATTTTTAAAGGGGTTTTTATTGCCTCTCAAAATCGGTCGTGCTCCAAAACTTTGTTTGCCAGCTAGAAAAATTGAAAATAAAAGTTTGTTTATATATATATATATATATATATTATAAGGGTAGAAAAATTGCGTGATTGTTTCAAACTGGTTAATGGCTTAAATTAATTAAGACAAATAATGGCTTAAAATGTTTTCATATGAAGAAATTTGGGATCGTAGATTTCATTTTAAGTTTCATCTTATTACTATTCGCCCCCCCCCCCCCCATTTAGAAAGACAACGTTAAAATTTGTCAATCTCAGAATTCGATTTTTTTTTTTTTTATGATTTTTATACTTTTCCTATTCTACGTATGCCAGCTGGCTTTCTGGCACAGAGGTAGCGCGTCTTCCTCGTGTTCTGTGAGTCCCGGTTCGGGCATGGTTGTTCTTCTGTGTTCTATGTGTGAAGGTGCCCCCCCCCTTGTAAAAAGGGGCCGTGCAAGCGTGTGTGTGTGTTTCATCTTCAGGGGTCCATACCCTCGGAAGCTACTGCACCCTTCTTTCCATGGTAAAAATCGGACACATCATCATCTACGTAGTATGTCAGAAAGTTAAAATCAATTTTTATCACCTAAAATTAACGAAATCAATTTTTAATGAAAAAAAATCACTTTTGGATGTTATTTTCAATCTCTAATAAATATAATATTCTTTCCAAATTGGTTGCTCCTGGGGTGGATGAGTTGCATCTCATCGCCCACGTTGAGTCATCCAGACGTGGATTCCTGTTATTTTACGTAGATTTTTCAAAGAGGCGACCAGAAACATCTATCAAGATAAATTCGTGTAGCAGAAATGCCGGCTTCCTGTCGGGTTTATTGACTTCCTCTCGCGAAGATTGGCGTCAACCAGAAAGTCGCAGAGGTTAAAGAACTAAATAAATCTTTAAAAGATTACTCATTTTCAAAATAACGAGCAACCAGCCCACTCGGCGAAAATTTGGCTTCATCGTTTTTCCGAGCAGGAGAGCTCTTAATGCTGAATGAGAAAATAATGCCAATAACGGCGCTCGTTCGATTGAATTATTTACGAAATGATTTCGCCAAAATCCGGCACTGATTAATATTTAGTGCTCAGTGCATCCTTCGGCATTGCTAGTTGCATAATCAAATACTTCCTTTTCAAGTTTTTTGATCGGAAAGACAGTGTCTGCTGCATATCGAAGCATTTTCTTTCCTTTTCATTAACACTGACCTCTTATAACATCTCACCATTTTTTATATTTTTTTCGGGATGAAAAGATAGTTTGTAAGAATAGCTACTAGATTAAAACCTTTAAAAATTTTATCGAGGATGTATCGGAAATTTATTTCAGATACCTAAGATAGCCATTTTATTTAACACTATCTTTTACCCGCGACTTCGTACGCGTGAAAATTTTGATATATATATTTGAGAACTAACAGTCTTTTGTTCTTAATAGCTTCACTACTACAGATTGATGCTTTCCTTAAAAAGAAATTGGAAAGAATAAATGCTCTTACTCGGTTCAAATATTTTTTTATAAGCAGGAAACGATTTAAGAATTTTTTAAAACACACACACACACAGCTCAATTTTTCAGTGATGAAAATGTCTTTCTGCCAAGATAATAAATCACAAAGAATTCCATTAGAATAATAAGATAATATTAAAATGAACACTGGAAATAGAAAAATAAAAATAAACGATTCAAAAAGTTCAAGCTTATTTTTTTGGCGGAAAAGTTAGTTTTTAATTAATGAAAAATTAACCATGTGGTGGGAATGTTCGGGGGTTCTAATAAAGTAGGTTTAGTGTAACAATTATTTATTAGGAAAAAAGGTAAGTCACACACAACACAAGATAATTTTAAAAAATTACACAAACACATAGAAAAGTTTCAGATGCGTCCATGCCCGTTGCTTGAGCTTTACTGGTGTTTCCGAGGTTTGCGCTTATTAGTCTAGGTGACGCAGCAGTTCCGGTTACAGTCAATAGTGGCTGCTACAACCACTCATTTAACCGGTATAAAAATTAACCCATGTTCTTCTGTAGTCTATAATCTATCTCTGTGCTCAATTTCATTGAATTTCCTTCAACCGTTCTGGCGTGATTGAACCCCATCATCCATCCAAACTTTCACATTTATTATTGTAGTATGGATATAGATACTGTTTATATGCCTACATAGTATCCATAATTTTCAAGATGAATGAGGGAGGGAGAGAGGGATCTTTCTAAACTTCGAACGCTTCCTCTTTCAAGACTCTCAGATAAATTGGCTTTGAAATAACAAATTAGCACTAAGGTATTCCTGGGTAGTTGTAAAAGATATTTCAGAATTGTAATTAAATTTTTAATTAAAAATTAATTTTAGTTTTAACGTTTTTTTATTCAATAACTCTTGAGCATATTTTTATTCATTTCGCACCACTGTAAAATGTATATTAAATAAGTTTTTCAGGAATATCACTTTCAGGTACAGCACCTTTTTTTAACTAAACAAATTTTTTTCAAGAAAATTTTTTTACGTATATTTTACAGTACCTTTTTAATGCTTGAACTATAGGGTTTGAGCATCATGCTTTGAGACAATATTTAATGTGTACGTCTTGCGTTATCAAGAGCAAATTTTGAAAACATAGACGTATCAAACCCAAACATAATAATGTTTCGATATTTTAGAAATGTAAAGCTTTTTTTAATTTTGATTGTTTTCAGATGTCATAAGACTAAGGCAGGGGCATACGGGACATTTGCCCCGGGGCCCACATAAGTGGGTCCCCCAAATCGATTAAAAAATTTACTTTTACGTTTCCTTCTGTGATGAATATTCTTTATTACTAAAGTAGTGAAGCAAAGGGGGCCCCCAAAGAAGTTTTTTGCCCCCGGTCCCAACTAGGCTAGATCGGGCCCTGGTTATAAAACCGAATTTTTATTATATCCATTTATTCAAATAGGTGCCTATTTATCATTGAATTTAAACGTAATATGTTCGTGTCTCTGTTAAAAATATACTTTCGTAAAAGCAGCAGATTATTATCAGCAGCTGCAAAGAAATGTATATTATATTTTATGTATATGCCGGAAAAGGCATTACCCCAGCCTACGCGTCGGAATTTAACATCTTGTGCCAAAATGGCGTGTTTACATGTGCATCGAATTATTGAATTTTTATTATTTAAAATCTGCTATTAAGTGAAGATATTAGTTTATTTAAAATGCTGTTATCAATTATCTCTGATGTCCTTTCTGTTTATTATAAGGATTGAAATAACAATGTCTCAAAGAGAACTTGTCGTCTGATTTAGGATATTAAATAAATTCTTCGCCCAAAATGTTCAAGTACAAAAAGTCGAGAGGAGAATATTTAGTGCTTGAACTGATTACCATGAATCTTATTATGTAATTGTAACAATGTTTTGAACCGTGTTGAGAGTTAAGCTAGTGGGTTTTAGCTGACGAATAAGTAAAAAAGAGTATTAGACCAAAGATTTTTAACCCTTTTCGATCCGATGTCGATTGTGACTCGACATTCAAGACTGTGCATCATTTTGACTTTTTATTTATTTATTTATTTTTTCAAATTTAATAATTAAAAACGCCTATATTATGGTTAAGAGATATAGATTAATTTTTCAAAGAAATTCGACTTAAAAAGAATTATGTATTTTTTCTTAGCAATAAACAAATCTTTGTATTAGGTGAATAACTTTGTGTCTAATTATTTTTCGGATTGCAAAGGGTTAAAAAGCAAGTAACTCATATTTGCTGTTATTTTGATTCAACTCAAAATCTCGATTTTTATTTCTATGAGAAATGGGAACCAAAAAATTTATCTGAATTAAATGAAATCTTGTTAATCTTAGCAATGGTTTGTACTACCATTTTAATACTGATTTTGTGATTATTTATTAGAATGTTGTATTTAAATTCTGTAAGGGTAGGCTTTTGTTTGGTGTAATAGGATGCAATTATACCTTTTTTATGAATTATGTAAGAAATCAATACTTTACAGAGCTCGAGTTGTCGTCCCTTCCCTCTCACTTTCTTCTATTTGTGGCTTTCTAAAAAGTCACGTATTTTCTTTATTTTAAAAAATCATTCAGAATAAAATAAAGAAAAAACAGAAGATTCATTTTTATTTTTATAACATGTAAGAAATAATATACAGAGGAAGAATATTTCTCATTTGTTATATTTGTCAGCAGTTTTATTATATTATCGCAAAAGCATATATTTTCAAAATGACACTTATCGATATGATTTTTCTTTTCAAAAAAAATTTTGTTAAAAGAAAATACTAATAGGCTATGTCTTATGTGAATAAGCAGTTTTTTCTATCCTTCGGGTGCAAATGGAATTACTTTTTAAAAAAAACCCACAGAAAAAACGATGACAGATTTTGTTTGTTTGTTTAAAACGAGAAATGAAAAGTGTCTAGCATCTTCTTTCCCCAATTATCCATGAAAAGTGTAATTTTGATGGAATTGTATCCTCTTTTCCACGTCATCGTATAGCATCCCAAAACTATGCTACTCAAGCTAACAGTTAGCAGTGAACCTTCAAAACCAGAAGGAAGAACTTCCTTCCATTGTTTTCTTCTCGGATACTTCATTGTTATGGAACATTGATAGTGAACATAATATAAATATTAATAACTAGCTTTTAGCCACGAAATTTTGATGTGTATGTGTGAGACCAGGCGATCTGATCACAATGTAAAATGTCATCAAACCGTATCATTATAGTACTATTAAAAACAAATTTTGCTCCCCCCCCAAAAAAAACCCTGTTTGTCACAACATTTTAGAGAAATTGCTGAAATTGGGCCAAACGACAGCAAAAGCGTTTCCAATCGTTAGGTTTCGATGACAGATACAGAAAATTCCCGGAAATATAGAAAAAAAAATCAATAAATGTAGAAAAATGGAATACACGCAAAAAAAAAAAAATGCAATCGAAAATAATGAAAGTAGGCGAAAGAAATACGTACAGTAGGGGAAGAAATCAAGGGAAATGAAAAAGACTGATAGAATTACAATAACATTGAAAAAAAATGACGGCAATGTAAACCCAAATAGAGCGCTACCGAAAAAATTACCAACCTCGCAAAGCACCAGATGTTTGTGTATCTAAGCTTAGCCCTCACAATTAACCTAAAAATAATTTATTTACACTGTGTTCCTGAAGTAAAACAAAACAACAAAAAAATTATTCAAAATCATTTTGCTGACTAGTCTGGGAAAAATAAAATAAAGAACTCTCTACGCATCCGTGAATTACCTTCACCAGTTGGGGCTATGAAATACAGATTAGAAATTTTCAATTTCTTTTATTATCATTTTTATTTTAATTCAGAAGTACTTCATAAGAAATCCAGAAGATCGATTGATTTACAACGTTTAATTTGAAATGCATCAAAGAATAAGAAAATAAACAGAATTGCTTCAAATTATCTGTCGAAAACATTTCAAGCCTCATTTCATTAACGTGTGAAAAAGAGAAAGAGAGAAAGAAAACGGATGTCGTATTTATTTGACTGTAATCACTCAGCTACTATTTGTTATGGGTAATTATGTCCCATTCTAGACGATAATCTATTTCTAGACTAAATTTCATCCAACTTCGTTCAGCTGTTCTAACGTGATTGACTAACATTATTCGTCCATCCAAACTTTCACAATTATGATATTAGTATAGATTATAATAAAAATACTGTGGGTGGGGAAAATTTGTAAAGCTAAGTGGTATCAACAGTTATTCCAAGTATCTTTCCCCATCGAGGCTGTTATAATTTTCCATCATTTGGCGAAATATTACTCTTTTCATCATCAATTCATGAGCTAATTTTTTTAAAAATGAGTGCAGAAATATTTTTTTTCTTGGGTATAGGATAATTTTGGGAATCATTTTTTAATTCTTGCCAAGAACAGCTGAGTTTTATTAATGTTTGATATTGAAAACTAAACTCGAAACACAACATATTCCAGAGCAAAAGATCCTGTTAGTTTGGAGCTCATCATAAGTTCAAACAATGTCTGCAAAAAAGATTAGAGTTTCACTGCTTCTGTGATGTATCACTTGTCTATTATTTAGTTTCATTTAGAAAATGAAATTTGCTTTTATTCGACGAGGTAGTTAGTGTAGATCTTGGAAAGATTCGTTAGAAAAATATTTTCATTGTTTCCTTTAATTTATTGGACTACTTTTTTTGTTTTGCTGTCTTTACTTTTATTAATAATGCATTCTGCTTGAGCATTGCATAAAGAACATTTTTTCGAATTTATAGTTTTTATGTAAAATTGTTTTTGAGGAAAACCTCCTTATTTCTATTAATTCTACATTATATTTCATAGCATATATATTTATTCGTATTTCTTTAATTTTAACATCAGTTGTTTCTGTAAATAAACCCAATGCATCATCATTTTCAGGTGTGAACATCGTTTTGCGCAAGGCTGGAGCCTTGACCAAACCTGTTGTGGAAATCAAGCAAGATGGGGATACTTACATCTTGAAGACAACGACTACCTTTAAAACTACCGAAATAAAATTCAAACTTGGCGAGGAGTTTGAAGAAACACGAATGGATGGTAGCGTTTGCAAGGTAACATTAGTTGCATGTTATTTTCTTAAAGATAGGGAATTGTATTGAATAACAAGTATGTGAAGCTGGATAACTAAAAATGTATATAATTCTTACACCATTTTTAAAAATAAATACTAGGTCTGATATTAAAGTTTTGCTATGAGATTAGAGGGTTCCAAGCCCATATCCTTATTTTTCCAAAGATCTGTCATATATATATGAGCATGGTCGTTTAAAACAACATTGATGGTTAAATATTTTCCCACTGGTGTGGTTCAGAAGTTTGGATAGAAAAGCGTTGTGCTTAATATTCAACCAAGATGCTTTAAAACAGAATAAGACTTAATCCTGCAGAATATCAAATAAATATTTAGGTTCTTGAAATTTTCTTAGAACAATTTTCTGAAACACTTACTTTGTACAATCTTCAACTAGAAACAATAGTCTTTCAAAGTGATCTTCAATTAACTCTATTAAATATTGCATATGTTCAAAGATCTGAACTATAAGTTAGTGAACACTTAAAATCTTAGCTATTTACTTATTGAATGGCCCCTTTATTTTTGTCAGAATTGTTTAATTTTGATAACACATCAGATAAATGTTGTAAAACTAGACTTGTGTTGAAGGGGAATGCTTGTATATTATTTTCATGAAAAAAGAAAGAAAAAGAATGACTTAGGAAAAATGCATAGATGAATGAAAAGAGAAATAACACAAACAGTTTGAAATCTTGTAATAAAGTATTTAAAATTATTTTACGTATGAATTGATTAAAATATTTATTTCTTGCTGTTTCATTAAAAATGAATTAGTTTGTTGTATGCTTAAAATACTGTTAACAATAAAAAAATTATTCAAAATTAAATTGAGAAATATTCCTGGGTACGAGATATTTGACAATTATACACTGGATATTTGTTTTTCATTTGTAATTTTTATGTGTCTATTACAATGTAAAAACTATTTAGTGTATCTATTGATAAAAAAAAATTTACTTTAGGCAATATAATTCTTATTATTTAAGAATGGAAGTCCACTTAACAGTTTTATTTTATAATTCTAATATGTATTTTATCGAATAAATATTTCACTGAAGTAGAATTAAAAAGGAAAAAAGAACCAGATTAAATAATTTTTTTTGCCTGAAAGAAATTTATTATTCTAAAAGGCAGCAGTACTGTAAATATCTCCTTTAGCCAGTTATAAATGGTTTGTGGTTAAATAAAAAAATTATTTTGAATATATAATTTATACATTGGCGAGCATTACTCATTAAGTGAAATATTTTGTAATAAATTATTTAAATACTTAATGCTTATTTTAAGAAATAGATGAATAATATCAAATGGTTTTTCTAATATTAACATTTTGATCCTATTTATAGACTACCATTACTTTGGAAGATGGGAAATTAGTGCAGAAGCAGAGTGGTGATAAAGAAGTCACCATCATTCGAGAACTTGATGGAGAGCAAATGAAAACTGTAAGTAATCGAATATTACATAATGTAATGCTTAAAGACTGGAAGAAATCAGATATCTTCCTGCTTTTTGAATTTATTATAGGATTTTTATAGTTACAGAATAATGAAATTTCATATGCATTTCTATTCAAAATGATTTTCAAATGAATTTGATTCAGGGCTTTCTTGTAGGGCTGGCAGTTTGTTGCATATAGAGATGCAAGAGTAGAATCTGTAAATAGCACTTAAATATAACAATTTTCAGCATTAAAATTTCTAGGAATTGCCATTATTTTATTGCTTAAATTACCTTTAATATTAATTATATAATTGATCATGAAAAGAAAAATATATAGCAGACTATATGTATAGACAATATTGCAGGGGGTTTTTTAATTATTTTTTTAGGGTGTGTGTGCATCGTTACATATCACTTCTTTAAAAAAGAAACACGTTTTATATTAAAAAAAAAGGGGGGAGCATTTTGTAAAATATTTATGAATATACAGGGTGTCCCAAAAAGATTGAAACACGCTTTAATTCTTTAACCGTTAGAGATAAGTAGGTGATGTAATTTGAAAAAATGTTCAAAATAAGATAGGAAAGAAGATTACATTAAGAAAAAAAATTCACCTAGGAATTTTAAAAAGTTACACTTTTTAGATTTTTATACAACCCCTCTACGCAAATTTGGTCAATTAGAAAGTGTTTCCTTTCCATCCCAAAAGACCATTAAAAAAAACTACATAACTATATCTTTAAAAAATTTTGAATAATAACACAGAAAAAAAATTGACTTATGTCATTTTTCCATACCACTTGAAAGCCTTTTCGTCGGTGAAAATAGGGACCATATCTAAATTGATAATAGAAATTCTTCGATCAAAAAAAGATAATAAGAAATCCAAAATGACATTTAAATGAAGTCCTTGTTGATGGAGTTAAACAGTTTTGACAACATAAGATTGTAAGAAGTGTAACATAAAAAAATAATAATAAATAAAACGAAAATACATTTAAAACACACGAATCATAAAGCATTCTCAAAATGTTTTCCTTCAACACCAATACATAATTGGGCTCTTCTAATAATGCTCCTATAAATGTTTTGAAGTTCTCCTTCTGTAACATTATTGCATGCATTAATTATCTTTTGTTTAAGGTCAGTTACATTTAGGGGGCGAGTATTATAAACTAGCGTTCGAAGCCGACCCCAAAAATAAAAATTGTGTGGAGTTAGATCAGGAGATCTGGGGGGGGGCATTCTGTGGGTCCATTCAGACCAATCCACTGTTTATTAAAGTTTTCGTTGAGCCAGTTTGTTACATTTATAGCCTTGTGTGCAGGTGCCCGTCTTGTTGAAAATACATTTTTTTACTAATGACAATGGTGTCGTCTCCAAAGTATCTGTTACTATGCTATTTAAAATAAGTTGCAAATATTTTATAGCTGTAAGTGTTCCTTCATAAAACACTGGACCAATCAGTTTTCCGTTCCAAATTCCGCACCATACGGACACAGAAAACTTTCTCTGGTGATGTATTTCTTGCACAAAAAATGGTTTTGTATCATTCCAATAATGATCGTTGTGTGCATTTATGTGTCCATTTTCCGTAAACAAACATTCATCAGTCCACATAATGTTCTTGACAAAGTTTGAATCTGTGTCCTGTTGGATTATAACCAATTGGATAATGCTACACGTCAGTTAAAATCAGAGGAATGGAGTGCTTGAAGTCCATGAATAAAAAATGGATGCCAATTGTGTTTTTCAAGTATTCTATGGATGGACGTCCTAGGTAATCCTGTAATTGGACTTGCTTTTCGAATGCTTGATCGTGGGTTGGAAGAAAAATATGCAATAATATCAATTTCTTGATCTTCATTGTACAAGATATTTCTACCAGGGCCAGGTCTTGGATTAAATGAACCGGTAGTTTTCAATCTTCTCATCATCCGATAAACAAATGTACGTGAAATTTCAGGCAAATAGGGATATCGCCATCCAAATTCCCGAGCAGTTTCTGCATTATTTCTATTGCAAATAGAATAAATCGTTGCTAGTTCAAATAGTTCGTCATTTGTTAAAAGTACCATAATGCAAAATTACAGTATTTTTACTTCGACAATATGAAACTCAACATCGCTGAATGATTTCTAAACTTTATATGCACGAGGAAATCTTGGTTGAGTTGTACAGGAAAGAAATAATATTGGAACTAAATAAATAAATTGAAAAATAATCGTCTGCATTTCTTTATGTAACTTTAAAAAAAAAACTTTAATATACACTTATTAGAAGCGGCTAAATTCCAGTTAAATGAAAGGCAAAAATCGTCTGGCAGTTAATTTGTTAGAATGTCGGTTTGACAAAAATGTGATGAATTTGAAAACAATTAAAATTCTACCAGACTAATTTAACAGTATTTTTCTTTTTTATAAATTTTGCTATACAAATCTGTCAAATGGCTTTTATTGATTTTCAACGAAATCTTATAAAATTTCTAATGTAAATTTAGAATACATGGCATAAAATTACTTGCCCCTGATAAGATTAAAATAAAAGACAATTCTGTAACTATATCGTGAATCCACCGTAAATACGGAAAAATGTGTTTTGTAAATAATATAAAAAAATTTATGCGTTTATAATTTGTTGCAAATTTACATTTCCATTTTGGTATATGGTCTCTAAAAACAGCATTCAATTTTCAATTACACATAACTCACTCAATTTTAAAGACACAGTTATGCAGTTTTTTTTTTTTTTTTTTTTTTTTTTTTTTTAATGATCTGAGATGGAAAGGAAACACTTTCTAATCGACCAAATTTGCATAGAGGGGTTGTATAAAAATTTAAAAGGTGTAACTTTCTAAAATTCATAGATGGATTTTTTTTTTCCTTAATGTAATCTTTCCTTTCTTATTTTGAATAATTTTTCAAATTACATCACCTACTTATCTCTAACGGTTAAAGAATTAAAGCACGTTTCAATCTTTTTGGGACACCCTGTATATTTTAATATTATATTTTGTTCTAAGAATTTATCTTTTAAGGCAAGTGGTAACATATGTTCTGCTCATTTATTCCAGGATTGTCATAGAATAAAATTTCCAATTATTTTTTATGTGTCATTAATTCTGGAAAATCATAAGTTTTATTTATGTTAAAGATTGTAAAATTGTCTATAAATTGAAAAGTTTGTTGAAATATTACATTACATTTAAATGATATAAATATCTTTTTATCAAATGTTTCTGTGGATATCATAAATCAGATAAGATTAGTTCTTAATGACTTTAAAAGAAAAACTAATTGAGTGTATGAGAAATTTGAATTTGGACATTTATTTCAAATTTGAAATTGATTTCATGATATTTCTTTTCAGATATGCAAAGTGGATGACATTGTTAGTACTCGTATCTACAATCGATGCGAGTAAGGTGATGCATCGCCAATTGGAATTTGTTTCCGGCTCACTTCCCAATTATTATCAAACAAGTTTAATATTTTGCATATTGTTTTCCATTTTTTGATATTATTCATTACTTTCCATTTGCTTTTTTATATGTTTTCTGAACATATCACAATTAAAATGCTTCATTTCTAATTCTCATGATTCTTTTTTTACACTACATTTCCGCATATTTTTTTTACATCATTACATTCTAACGTATTAGTTTTGAATCATTAAAACTATACATTTCATTGATATGTGTTCTTTGTAAAATAGGCTTTAGTGTCTTGTTGCTAGTAGTAGTATTAAAATGTAATATTTGAATTATTCAATTTAGAATCAATGTATAAGAATTTTTACAGAAGTCTAAAAATAAACAAATTGCTTTTGTTAATGTAAAAATTTTGAGAAAATCAGTAATTTTAGAAACAATTTTCTCAAATATTTAGCTTGCATCTTAAATATCTATTGCAAATTAATGCAATTAAGCAGCATTTATAATTTAGTTTTAAAACTCATTCATATAGAAATATTCTTCAATGTGATCAAAAATTCTTCCAATTTTTTTTCTTATTCTCAATTTATGAAATTTAAAATCTGTGTCATTTAAATTAGTCACATTTCCTATATATGTAAACAATATTTGCACAAAGAGTAGCTGCAATATTTTAATATCTTCTTCTAACAGCTATAGTTTTTATTTATTTTATATCTAATTTACCCATAGAAGACACTATAGATATAAATGTTCATTAAGCTTATCCATATATAATCTGTTACAAGAAACATTTTTTCAGTTATATTTTTTCTATTGAAATAAAATTACTTAAGATTAAGATTTAAACAGAATTTGGATGTGAGCAAGTAAAATAATTGAGATACTGATTAAAATGTCAGTTTTATTTATTTTTTGCATGTGTTTTAGAAAACATTTTAAAAATGTTATTAATTTATCTCAATGAATTAACATGCATTTTTAACCGTGGCATCAACTAAATTCAGTAAATTCTTAAATGAAGTGTTCCATGGAATATAAGAATGTTTTATAAGATAATTCTATAAGCATATGCATCATGCTTTAAAATTTATGTATATTAACTGTCTTTTGCAACAAAGTCTGCAAAGCTATCTAGAAATGTTTTTAAAGTTATTAATGTTTTCATCCCCATGCATAGTATTTGCATCTGCAATTTAATGAGTTGTGCTGTTCTGAATATCTTGGGGGTGACATTTATTCTAAAATAGGTAAATTCTTCTAAGATGCATAGTTTTTCCTTCATTATATTTGCAAAATGGATTTATTTCCTTTGAGAGAGATTGCAGTGAATAACTTTGAATCAGAAAAGTGGAAATATATCTGTTTCACTCAATTTCAGCATAGCTGTTGCTCTGTATTATTTTTTAATAAAATAAAACTGTTTGCAAAATAACATTTATTTATAATGATTTAAATGCTAAGACTATTATGTTGTGATTTTTTTTTTTCAATCTTTGATTAAAAAATAGTTGTTTTATTTGAAGATATTTTTCTTCCTACATAAAGAGATTACTGAAAAAATATTTCATACAACTGCCTTAATTTTTAATTATTTTACATTCAACTTCATTTTTTTAAACTTAGAAAATTGATTTAATGACACAAATACTAAATTTCTATAAGTTGTTGAGTATGAACTTCTTATATATGTATAGAAAGATTTGCATAACCAGTTTTGAATTGAGACTAAAAATCAAGGAAGACAAATATGATATTAATCCGTCAAATAAATTATAGACCAAACCTGTTTTTTCTTTAAAGATAAAATGACATTCAATTAAACATAAGTAGGCTTAATTTTAAAATTGCATGATAACACATGCAATGTACATTCCAATATATTTGAAGTTTTTCTCTGTGTAGCTGTTTTGCTTTTCAAACTTGCATCAGTATGAAGTTCATCTTGGATGCAATTTTTCTCTTCAGATTCTGCAACTCAGAACAAATGTATTTCTAGTATTAAACATGAGTGTGTATTCCATGCCTTTTTTAAAAAACTTTTCTTTCAGTTGTAAAATAATTAAATATTAAGGGGTTGCATCCCCTTCTCATTTCACTGTACATTTCAATTGGATTTTATAAATGATTATTCAATACTTTCATTTTTCGTAATTTCTTGTTCTTGCCAATTATTTTTAAAAACTGCTCAACTATGACTAGCATTACGATTTTACAAACATACCATATGATCTTTCAATAAAGAGAAGGGATAGAATTAGTATTATGTTGAACTATAAACAAAATAATACTAATTTATGAAATCATGTAAAATATATTTCTTGCAATTTTCACAATTATGAAGGTTAGTAATTTTTTTTCTTTTGCGTTATGCGCTTTTATATAAAAAAGACTACATAATAGATGAATATTTTAATGTCTTATGGAGGTATATTTATTCTTAAAATTTCTGCTGTTAAATTCTTAGTCCAAGGAATTTAATGTCAAACAATTAAGAAGATTTATCACTTTAATTCTTCACAAAATATATTTTGTAGGGAAGTAATAATTCTGATATTTTCTCTTTCAGTCACTAAATAAGAACTGAACTGAAAAGCTGCCACTTGGATGACTAATATTAGAAGTATTTGTTAGAATTTTACAATATTAAATGAGAAGTTAAATAATTTCAGATAATTACTGCCATAAATTTTTTTATTTATATAAAATATAAATTACAAAACATTGATGCAATGCAAAACAAATTTACAAAACTGAAATATGTCCATATAAATATATCATTTGATTAAAGATGAATTTGGCTGATTAGAAAAATATATAACAGGAAATCAAAATGTAACTTTCTGATCATTCAAAAAGCAACTGCATGGAATGAAAGAATATAATTAGGAACTCTTTTTAGAAGCATATAGTTTCATTTTTTTAACATGAAAACTATGTCGAAACACACTGCAAATTAATAAGACAAAGTTGACAATATAAGTTGAAACACAGACAATGCAGAAATCATATAAAATATATATAAGTATGTATGCAAGATAAATGGAGCATATGTTGGATAATACGGCCAACAAAATCATGATCTTCGATAATGTCAGGTTGGGAATCTCGCCTACAGAAAGAAATTTAACGCTTATTAATGAATTGTAAAGGAGCTTAGTATATATTTTTTGTGTCGCAAGATTTAAAATATATACAAATGCATTTGCTGAAAATAATTAAATGATGCTTTAATTGTTGCCTAAAATGTACAAAACATTTTTTTTTAACTGATACAATTTTTTTAAATGAAATATAATAGGGGGGGAGGTTGTAAACGAATTCTTTTACAAAAAAATGATAGGCTGTTATTAAGGTATTCATTAAAAAAATATTTATTATATTTACAGCATAAATTTTTTTACAATAATTGAAAGAGAAACTAAGGCAAGAACTATGATATCAATGATAGAAATAAAATTCTACTTTATTATTAGACAGTCTTAGTAAGTCTTTTCACATTTTTAAAAATTTATAAAAAAAACTGTATTATAATTTTAATCTTATATTAATAAATTATTTGATAAATCAAATATTTAAAATATTGTTTTTCAAGAGTTTATACATCTTATGGATGTCTGATAAATTGCAATAACTGCACTTATATTCAAATAAAATCTAAAAAAGACAAAGAAGAGATCTATTAAATTAAAAATTAACTTAATATATCTATCAACTTAAGTAATTAATTCTAGTATGAACTGCTCATATTTTGGAATTAGAAACTACTTTTTTTTCTTTTAATAAATTACACATTTATTTTCTTTAGCATATATCTATACCAAAAGTAGAAAATAATATTCATTTAAGGTTACTGGCAAAATGAAGTAAAAAATAATTTGCTTCAGAATCAGAAAGAAATGGCTTATTTTGCTTGAGTGCTGCACTTTCCCTTTAATTCTAATTTCTTTCAGTTGATGCACATGCATTTTACAATTCCGAAATAATAATAATGAATTATGTCTGTATGTATTTGAGCATTAATTTATTTCTAAATTGTAAGAAGAATGAAATTGGATATAAGGCCTATATTAAAGGTAACATAACTGCAAAAAATAAAGCCCAAGGCAAATACCAAAACACTTCTACCATTTATTTTTTAAATTAGAATTGACATAATTCCCTCTTTTTATTTAAACTTTTTCCAAAAAACTCTGAGATTCAAATTGTAATGAAACTTAAAATCATATATAATATATATACACACACCAGTTTTGAGCTTATATCACCTACTTTTTGCATCATAAGACAAATACTTTAAAGAATAAATGATCAAATGCTCTTAATAACAACAACCACAGAATTTTGAAAAGAATTTCTCAATTTTTAATCATTGTTATAACTAAAAGAA
Organism: Argiope argentata; assembly: GCA_026289955.1. Taxonomy (NCBI): domain Eukaryota; kingdom Metazoa; phylum Arthropoda; class Arachnida; order Araneae; family Araneidae; genus Argiope; species Argiope argentata. The sequence goes on along the minus strand of JAOUZG010012139.1, from coordinate 98,097 downwards.
ATATTCAAAAATGATAGTCAGTACTGAGAAATCTATCGATCATAAATTATGAAAATGCTCTTTATTCCAAGAATCTTATTTAAGTTTTTTAATGATTGCATGTGTATACAAACAGATATAAATTTGGATTATTTTTATAGTTAACTAATTATGTAGCTTATGGATCAATCAAATTTCCTTCTTATAGATAATACTGCCTTTCAGAAATTCTAAGAATACATAAAGACTTAATACAATGGGGTCTTTCATAAACTAATGTTTCCTAATGACAAATAATTAATAAACTTCCTGTTAAAGTTGTTTAAGTACAAGAATGGTCTTCCAAAGAATGAAAAATTTTAGATATTTAATAAAATTTATTTATAAATAAAGTTAAAATCTTGGATGACACTATAATACGAAGGCAAATCTTTATACTATCACTAATTTTAGCATTCCACAGTAAAATATCTTTTTAATTTAAAAAACAAGTTATAGCATAATTTCAGCCTAATGATTGCCACTCATTAAAATGCTAATACTTTCTTGATTGAATTCAATTCAGACTAAAAAAATTATACAGCATATGTTCGTGAAGGATAAAGTATTTGTAACTAATGAGAGACTTGATTGATGGATTTATGAATGATAAATAAAAAGTCCATTTGTTTTACTAAAAAAAGCAAATTAAATAGAAGGTCTTTTCAACTAAAAACCTACTTTCATAAAAAAAATCATGGAGGTGGCCCAGATGGATGAAGTTATTTTTGCTTCATCACGCTCTAAATTTTTCTTCAAAACATATTTGAGCAAGCAGCTTTCTTCATTGACAACCTGAAATATCTGCTAATATTAGTCTCTCAAGATATTTTGACAAATCCTTTCGTAATCTTTTAAACACAAAGAGAATTTTCTCCAAAATTTTAGATGTAGATAGAGGAATGAATGTATGGTACTGCTGTCTTCCTTTGACAGACAATATATCATCAAATTGATATTCAGGAAGTACTCTGATTCAATTTTGTCTCCTTGAATTGAATATGAAAAGTCAACATTGCTAATATTTTGAACCACCCATTCAAGAAACTGTAGTGAATTTGAATTTAGTTTCATATGGTCTTTGCAAACTGGCATGAACTGCCAGTCTCTTTCCAGGATTCTCACAATAAGGAGCTATGGCATTCTCCTTCCATTTTAAAATTTTCTTGATAGAAGCAAAGATATTTTTTGTATATATTTTTTATTTGGTAAAAGACTTGTTCGAAAAGTAAAAGATATTTTAAAGAAGATTTTCAAATTTGGTTGTCAAAACAGGTATACATAAATTTTTTAAAGGTATACATAATAACTGTATTATACTTTAAGGAATTAGAAAGGACATTGAAAGGAATTAGAATTCGTCATTGTTGGGTTTCTTTCTCTGTATATGGCACTTTTAACTGGCATATTTTCCTCCTTGAAATACAGATATTGTAACTGTAATTTTTTCAAAAATCATGGGTAATAACAAATTCTAATTCTTTTTTCTAAAATCTGTAGGTTAAAGTGGTCAAGTGGTTCAATGTTTCCATTGTCAAAACTGTACTTTTCAACTGAATTTTCAGCCAAGGATTCTTCCATATTTTTATGTGTCCAAGTTCCATCAGACAACATACACATTTTTCCATGTTGCAATCAATATAATGGATTAATAAGCATTTTTGGAAGGTACTACTTGTAATTTTGCATTTTATTATTTGACAATACTCAATTGAATAAACTTTATCATTAGTTTCAAGTTTTGGTGAGTTGTGCACACAGTGTGTACGACTCTGTGCAGCTAACATGAATTGTTTAGGTCTCAATTCAGCAAATTTTGAGAAACTTATTTTTATGCAAGATAAATTTGTCCTCAAAGCATTTGTATGCTTTTTTAAGGTTACAGAATGCAAGTCTTTTTGAAATTTTGATTTACTTTCATCTGCTTCTGTAACTGTCGAGGAAAGCTTAATAATTTTATCACGCACATAAAATGTACATACTGTTGGAATGTGTGGCTTAGCTATATCATGATGTAAATGCAATGGTAAAAGGATGAAAATATCCCATGATCCCCTAGTAACAGATGTAAGTTTCAATTTAGATTTGGTTTGGTTCATGAGGTGTGTACGAATGGAACAAAAGAATATTATAGAAAGAATACGTGCACATAAAATGAATTATGTAAATATTTGTACATAATTATCTATGCCTGTGCCCTTTCCAGCAAATAAAAAAGATGATAAGATTTAGAAAATATGGATTAATGATTTTGAAGTTTATGTGATCTAATTCATGTTGGAATACCCCAATTCTTCTGATTTAGAAGTTCTCAAAGTGACAAGGTAAGAGTTAATTTTCTCTTAAATTTCAATATATTTGAATTTGGGGCCTAGAAATCTCAAAACATACAATTCCAACTGTCTAATTTCAAATTTAAACTATCCATTTTTTTAAAAAAAAATTTGAAAGAATTCTTTTTCATTGCTCAACCATGTAGTTAAATGAATTAACTTCGAGTATTTTCTTTCTAATATTCCAATTTTTAGATAAAAATGTTAGAAGCACTAACAATTTTGTCCTACAAGTACCAATAAAAAAATGTTTTCTTCAAAATGTTAGAAATTTTTGACTTTCTAGTAATATTAGCACTTTCTGCTCAGTATTTTATAATCAAAGAAATTTTTTTACTTTTGATATGCCATAATTATTGCATTGCAATTTCCTTTTTAAAATGGTAGACCTACCCAATTGTTCAAGAAATACATTAAGTGACATAACTGCTGAATTTGTTGTAAAGTCTGCATCATTGTCCTAGATTTTTTTTTTTCAGTCACACTACCTATCTTCACAATTTTTGCAACTTGGGGATTGCACATATTCAATATTGTAACTTCATTTCTATATTTATCACACATTTTTAAGCTATTAATTGACTATTTGGGGATGCAATTAAGGCATCCATACTGTGATGCTTCTCGCCTTTTTCCTGTCGCTAATAAAGTGATTTGTTTTCTTCAACAGTTACAATACTGGATTCTCAATATATCAGTTGGAATAATTGAGAAAGACAAGCATACTTAATGTTAAACTATCAAATACTTATTTTAAAATAATAACCAGTAACTTTAAACTTGAATTTATAAAATATAATACATTCTTATAATTGATTTTAAGTCATATTAAAATTTCCAATAAAATTTTCACTTAATAAAACTTTTAAATAATAACAGTATTACTTTCAAATAAAAAATAATCTCAAAATACTAACACACTAACTTACAGCACACAACAAACTCAGATTATACCCATTCAAGAATGTTTGAACTCACTGAACTTGTTATAACTAATTTAAACAGGTTGATATATCTCCCATAAAAAGCTATTCTTGTAAACATTAAATTATTATTAAATTTGATACATATTATATATATTAATATATATTATTACATAAATAATATTAAATTTATATTTAATTATTTTTTTGTTTTTTAGTATTCCATTAAAACAGTTAATTTATAGTTTATATTTCAATAACAAATATAAACAAATCTTGGATCATTATTTCATAAAAAGGAAGTCCAATTTTCAATTTTTGAAACAATATCATTATCACCCCAAATTTATGTTTTGTATTTTGATTTATTATAAATCAAACTATACATGGAATTAATTTAAAATTTTAAAAATATGTACTTTTTGAAAAAAATTGAAATTTTTAAATTTAATTTTGTGATTTTTTTTACTTGAATTTATAGTCTTGTATATTATAGGAAGAAGCATGCAAAATCCTATAAAATGGTGCTTACTCTGTGCTTCTAATTCAATTAAGAACATTTTTACAGCTATTTAAAAAAATGTTGATCCTGATTGTTAGCACCATTTATGAGGATTTTAAAACTCCATAATTCATAAACGACCTGATATATCTAAATAAAATTTCGCATTTTTTAAAGTCTAATGGAAAAGCACACCTGTGCTGAAGTTAAGAAAATCTTTGATGAAGATAGAAATAGTCCTTTTCTGTGTTAATTTGACATGAAATGCCCCTTAGATAATTAAAAAAAAAAATCTTTAATTTTGAACATGATAAAATGTAATAGCATCTGGATTTGCAAACACTTCTCACTTTAGGATCATTCTAGTTTCTCAAAATTCAGTATATTTCATATTTTCACGAGTTTTCTACAATGATACTACCATTGCCATCTTTTAAATTTTGCGTAAACATACTAATATAATTCCTAAATCTTTACTTTCAATTAAACTTTAAAAAACTCTACTTTATTAATAAAAGAATGAGTTTTATAAAAAGCCTTTTAACAGTAACCTACTATTTAGATAATATTTTCATAATACCATCAATACAAAAAAAAAGTAAGTCTTTTAAAATGCAGTTTATATAGATATATATGTAACAATATGTATCTATATATATGTAAATTTAAATCCAAATTAAATTCCTATTTTTTAAAATCTTATATTAGCTCATGTTGCTTCATTCTAAAATTTTCTCTTATTTCTTGATCAAAATCTTTCTTTATGCATTTAATTATTTCTAATAGGTGGTTTAGAAAACTAATTACTATTGCAATTTTTCATGCTGCAAGCAAAAGGTTCATAATCCCTAGTGCTTATGGTATTCTTTTAAAGAAATAAAAAATTCTATTTCCTAATACGGCAAAGAAATTCCAACGAGAACCTCACAGTAAATTCACTGAAGGAAAAGATGTCTATCACTTTGCCTCTAATGGAAAAATAAATTGTTTATTCCAAAAATTTCTTCTTTTCAACCATCCATTTGCAAAACTATGTTCGTGTATATATATATATATATATATATATATATATATATATATATATATAT
>JAOUZG010012139.1:68384-80919 GCA_026289955.1 Argiope argentata | reverse complement strand
AGTAATAAAACCAGAAATGTTTACAGGTGAGCAGGTTTGGGTACAGCAGCCATTAGATGATTCGCCAGTGTGCTTACCACTAGCTGAAGTTGAGCTGAAAGGCGAATTTGGTCACTTGATAACTAAGACAGCGATTGTATCTAACAAAGCCGATAAAGGTAGATATCTTTTAGGGAATAGAACTGCAGCCCTTATCGAAAAGATGGAGAACATTCCTGTTTCCCAACAACTCAATGCAATCCAAACACGAGCTCAGAAACGGTTGGAAGAGGAAAAAGAATTGGTGCATACCAAAGAAAATGTACCTTTATCTGTAGAGGAAACTGAGTCGGCAGCTACAGAAGCAATTGAAGATGATGATTTATTCTCTTTTCCTCCGAAAGAAGAATTTGAGGGTTTGTCATTATTAAAGATTGATTCTAAAGCTTTTATCACTGCTCAACAAGAGTGCAAAGAACTCCAATCTTTGATGAAAAATATAGGGAAAACAGAATGCAAGATTGGGTTTAAAATTCTCCCAAGTGGACTTATGGTGAAAAGGAAGACAAATAAATTAGGCGAAGATAAACTCTTATTGGTAGTGCCTAAAGAATTTCGAGAAAGACTAAAGACTCTTTGTCATGACGGTATAGAAAGTCATTTAGGAGTTACAAAAACTAAAGACGTTCTTGCAAAATATTTCTTTTGGCCGAATTGCTACAAGGAAATAGAAGAATATGTCCGAAGTTGTGATCACTGTCAACGTGCGGGAAAACCTAATGACAAGAAAAAGGCTCCTATGAAATTAGTTCCCATAATTCAAGAAGTGTTTGCCAAAATCAATATTGATGCTGTCGGATCACTGCCGATTACTGAATCTGGAAAGAAATATTTGATTACAGCGATGTGCTTGGCCTTTAAATATCCTGATGCTGTCGCTGTAACGGACATCACATCCACTTCTGTCATCGATGCACTTCTTCAAGTTTTTAGTCGCATGGGATTTCCGAGAGAAATTCAGCATGATCAAGGGACTTCTTTCATGAGTGAAGTCACAACAGAATTCTTTGAACGTTTTGGAGTTAAAGTTGTGCACAGTTCCGCCTATCATCCACAGAGCAATCCTGTTGAACGTTTCCATCGAACGCTTGGTCGAATACTCCGTGTCTTATGTGCCGAAGAAGGGCCAGAGTGGGAAAAACATGTTCACGCCGCCTTATTCGCTCTAAGAACTGTTACTCACGAATCTACAGGGTTTAGCCCAGCTGAACTGGTTCATGGGAAAAACCTTAGAACACCCGTCACTCTACTCTATGAAAATTGGCTCCAATCCGAAGAAGAACAAACTCCAGTGACTGAATATGTGTTCACTCTACTTAATCGATTGAAACGTTACCAAGATCTTGCTGTCAAGGAAATGGAAAAATCTCAACAAAGAAACAAAATTTGGTATGACAAGAAAGCTGTGAAAAGGGAGTTTCAGGAAGAAGACTTAGTACTGATTTTCGCTAATTGTAGAGCAAACAAACTTAGCCCACGCTGGACTGGGCCTGGTACTATTTTGAAAAAACTCTCTGAAACTAATTACGTGGTGTCCGTACCAAATAGGAAGGATAAGTCTCTGGTATACCATGTGAATATGTTAAAGCCGTATTACAAGAGACCAGAACAGGTTAATTATCTTTCCTTAGAAACTGAAGAAGGAATCGGAGTTGATGAATTAGAGATTCCTCATCTGGAACCAACTCCGAATGTTCTGGATTTATCAGAAATCACCCCAGAATTGACTGGAAATACATTGATGGAAGATCAATGTGAACAATTGAGAAATGTTTTCTGGAAATATCGAGAATGCTTTTCCAATGTTCCAGGAAAAACTAACCTCGTCACTCATGACATCGAACTAGTGTCGGACGATGCGGTGCTGTCAAAGCCTTATAGGACATCACCTAGGCAAAATGAAATTCTACGTAAGGAGATACAGAAAATGCTTTCCATGAAAATTATTGAAGTAGAATATTCTGATTATACCTCACCTATGGTACTAGTGGAAGCACCTGGCAAAGAGCCACGTCCATGCATAGATTATAGAAATCTCAACAAAATTACGAAGACCAAATTTTACCCACTACCGAATATAGAAGAAAGAATTGAAACAGTGTCTTCTGCAAAATTTATAACAGTTTTAGACTTATCAAAAGGATATTGGCAAATTCCTTTGTCTAAACATGCTCAAAGGTTGTCTGCATTCGTCACAAATTTTGGCACATATATACCATTACGTATGCCATTTGGGCTTAAGAACGCTCCTTATGAATTTAGTAGAATGGTAGCACAATTGCTCGAGGCTTGTGAAGATTTTGCTGTGCCTTATCTCGATGACATTGCCATATTTTCTGTCGGTTTCCAAGACCATATCAAGCACCTAGAAACCGTGTTGCAAAGAATAAAAGAGGCTGGTTTGACCATTAAACCATCTAAATGTAAATTTGCGCAAAGTCAAGTCCAGTACTTAGGACATATAGTGGGACAAGGATGTAGAAGGCCTTCAGAGTTGAAGATAGAGGCTGTTAAGAACTTTCCAACTCCACGTACCAAAACGGACATACGAGCATTTTTAGGTCTAGCGGGATATTATTCTCATTATATTCCCATGTTTTCTACTATTGCTGCGCCTCTAACAGATGCTTTAAAAGGAAAATGCCGAAAAGGAGAGGTGCTTTGGACGGAAGATTGTGAGAAAGCCTTTAAATCATTGAAGCAGGCTCTTGCAAGCAAACCAGTGCTTCATTCTCCTGACTATAACCGTCCATTCTTATTACAGACAGATGCATCTGACAATGGGATAGGTGTGGTACTATCTCAAGTGACTGAAGAGGACCAAGAACATCCAATCGTCTATCTTAGTAGGAAGTTCTCGAACGTGGAAAAGAACTATTGTGTTAGTGAAAAGGAGTGTGCTGCTATTATTTTTGGAATTCAGAGACTTAAATGCTATTTGGATGGCCAGAGCTTCGCTATTGTGACTGAATTTTGAATTGGTCATTCATTCTCGAATTTTGAGGTGGTCATTGGCACTCCAATCCTTTAATTTCAATATAATTCATCGTAAGGGTAAGTAGCACAAAAATGCTGACGCGTTGAGTAGGATCCCTCCTCTTCCTGTCAAGTAGTGTACTGTCTGGCAAATATGAAATGGGTCTTTAAAAGAAAAAGTTTCTTTTTTTTGTATTTATGCAAACATTTAATCTTTTATATAATTATTTTCATATATATTTTTTCTCATTTATAGTTTCTATGTATGCGTAGTATTTTTTGTTTTTAGTTTATTTTCAGCTTTTCGCCTTCGTCGAAAAGTCTCCAAGAGGGGAGGAGACTGTACTGTCCTAAATTGAGATAGATGGCGCTGTCCGCGCTCGACGAAAGAGACGACGCCATATTGTGTTGCAGCTGGAAAAGATTGGCTTTAGCATGTCTTGACGCGTAACAGAACCGACTTCTAGATTGTCTAATATTTCTTGAATACTAAATTTTCTGATATTTGTTAATTTTCTAAATCTTGTTTCTAAATTCATTTTAAATGTTTTGTGTTGTCTGTGAATAAATGTTCTTAGTGTTAAAAAGTTTCGTTACTTTAAGCTAAGACATTACAGTCATATTATTTACCCTCTTTCCAAGTTATCTATTATAAGCTAAGCACTGAAAGTAAAATCAGTCTACAAGATTGAAGGCAGCCAAAGGAAAAGTTCCATGGCAATTACTGGAATATAATACCTTCTCGAAAAATGAGTAATATTGGAAAATCAGAACAATCCTAATTAGTAGTATTAATTTCAATTGAATTTAAAAATGCCTATCAAAATATCTGCTTAACAACTATGCATATATATTTTAAAACTGATGCTAATTTTTCCAAAAGTTCGAAGAATATCATCACTGATATTCCTAACCATAAGCCTAATTCATTTCCTATGAAACTAAGCAGTTCTGGAACAGAAATCTTAGGTCGCTGTTCCTGAACCAGTCTTTCTAAACTTGAATAAAACACATTCAGTCTTAGATGCTCGCTTTTGAAATGTTCCTTCATATAATCATCAAGTATTTTTTCTCCAGGCCGCTCGAAAGGTAATATACTTATGAGACTCGATTTCTTTCGAGTAGGTACTCCTTCAGGTACCAAATCGGATTTCGAGATTTCTTTATTATAATGAATAGAAGTACATGGTAAAGGACAATTACAAGGTGATCCATAGCGTGCCATGTCATCCAGGACATTATCCAGACAGCACGCGTCCGCCTCGTTTGTAACATTGCAGGATTTCAAGTTCGTCATCACTCCCAAAGATGCATCTATGCAACCACATCTTGCGATATTGTATTGTTGGATACATGTTCGGACACAACTGTTTCTGCTATGCACGGAACTTTGATTTTGACTGTTGTAATCTTTGCATCGGTCTTTATAGGGTGCAGGCAATCTTCGAACAACACTTTGTTTCATAGATACGAAAAACTCATACCCAGGCATAATAAGGAATCCTTCCTCTTCTGGACTTGGAATCTCAGATGGATCGTGGATAATAACTTTGGCGCCAACAGTACGAGTTGTATCTAAATATTCCAAGGAAAATAGCCTTAATTTTAGAAACAAACCATTTTCAGAACCTATTTCTGAAACATGCAAGGTCTCAACTCCTTGGAGTTTTTTGTTGAAAGTTATGCAATTTCCGAATTGGAAACTGTCAAAATAATTTAATCGATCTCCAGAGCAGAATCGGCCTTTGAACGTGCATTCTTTTACGAATTCGGCAGGGTCTATTCCTAAATGAAACCGCGTTTCTTCATCCATTTCATAATATTTCATTAAAAATTTTAACACTTCATCGTGCTTGTTTTCTCTGAACTTAGTACCATTTTCATCCTTTTTACAAAACTGCAATTTTCTTAGCTCGGAAAATATAAGGGGTGATCCTGTTACGTTATTACCTGTTCTTTCTTGTGAATCGATCTTCTTTCGATTTAAGTTGCAAATACTTACAGCAGGAAATTCTAATTTGGAATTTTGATCAACGTACAAGCTTATAATAATTGGATATTGCCAGTACAATTCGCAATACATTTTTATTTTGTAAATACTTCCACAAATGCCGGCAACTAGAATCAGGAACCATATATTTTTACTCAAATATAAAGAAGACTGACTTATCTGGGAGGCAGCATAAACAGAAGAATCATTGAAGGCACCTGAAAAGCTGCAGTTAATATGTTTGTTTGAACAGGAATTTTGAAGTGGATATTTATCTAAGAATCGCTGATTCTTTTTGACTCGAAGTTTAAGTGAATCACTTCGGAAATGGCCTAATTTCAGAAAATTTGCTGCACAAATCTGAGCTGATGGAACTGATGTCATACTCAGTTCTTTGTTAGAATAGTTAGGGTCAAACTATTAAATATTGTTATAAAACTGTAATTTTACTTCCCATCATGAAAACTGTAATAGTAAGAAAGACTGTATTAAGATCAGCATTGTTGCGGGCTGAGCGGACACCGCCTTAGTGATGTCAGAGCTTGGTGACGAATTTGGTGACAAAATGGATAGTTCCAGAATTTTCCTGATCCACCCAATAGAAACAGAGACATGCCCTGATTGGCCTAGAAGATTCTTAGCCCCGCCCCCAGAATCTATAAAAGGTTGGCACACACAAGCTGAATGAATCTGATTTGAATGGTATTCATCGATTGACATGAGCCGGAAGCGAAGCTGGAGAAGACAAGTAACGAGTCTTCCAGAGAATAGCGTAACAACGGCGAAATGCCAGCGTTGTTTTTAGTTCAAGCGAGTGTTGAACTGCTGTGTACCGAGTTGTTTTGTCTACAGAAACAGCGGCGAATAATGCGTGGATTAGCCAGAGTGTAGTGGTGAATCGGCAACGAAAGCTTGAAGACAGTGAAAAGTTCAGCCGTCTGGAGAAACTGTAGAGCGAAGCTACAAGGAACCCCTCTCCTGCTGGATTCTGCAAGTGCTATGAAAGTTGTGAAGATTACTATTTGTCGGCTACTGTCTGCTGTCCTGTGTTCGTCTCGACTGTACATATCTGTAGTTTGTGTATTCGTTTCGACTGCACATATCTGTAGTCGGTGTATTCGTCTCGTCTTTGCGTGAGTGCCACCGCGTGCAAATAAACATCATTGTTGCTTTTCTGCTGAGACTGTTGATTGAGTCTTTACACAGTACGCATCACTACGAACTAACCCTGTAATTTTTGTAACAATATTTAATACGACACATTTCAATTTTCTTTCCAATAAGACGTGAATCCAAAGATACATTTCTCTTCGGTCTAGTTTCAGAATTCGTATATTTCGATAAAATGTCCACACAATCAAGTATATATAACAAAAGATTTGCAGCAGAATGAAAACAATAGAAATTTCAAAGCATAAAACTAATGTGATAAATTTAGAAGACATTAAAAAAAACATTTGGTAATGTTAATTACAACAAAATAAAGTTTTTTTCTTCACATTTTGGTCATTTTTCATAGTTAAAAAATACGAATCCAAAGACATATTTTCGCTCATATCTTATTTCAGATCGTTGCATATATTTTGTACTCGTCAACAAACCCCATCAAAATTGGTATTGTACCACCCAAACAGGTATTCACGTCAAAAAATCTTTTGCAGTATAACAATATATATATGCCAATAATTTAAAAGTTAATTGCATCTAAAAGTTTCTTCCTCAAATAGGATGTAATAAACCGTATATTATAATTCCACAGTTTTCCTCATACTAGATCTTTTTTAATAAATAATAATCCTTTGCAAATCAGAGACACCAATGTACTATTGAGAAAGTAATTGCTTATCTAAATTAACATCCCATTAACTTAACAAAAACTACAACATAAATGATAGTGAATATATCTGGAATATAGCAATTTTCATACTAATACTTTCATAAATGAGTAATAATCTTTTTTTATTTAGAATTCATTTTTTCACCTTAGCAACAGATGGATTTATGACTGAACACATCATTATAACATTTTTGATTTCAACTTAGCTTTTAGTTATTACTCATAAATATTTGAGGGAAATTAGAATTTTAAATATTTCTTATTAATCTATTTTTTTACTGATTTTTTACATTTAATTTTAATATTCACACGTGAAGAAAATCCCCGTCTTATTACCTCTACCACTTTTAAGAAATGCTTTGGTAACTAGAGTAAGAGAACGCTATTATAGTTATCAAGGATAATTATTAATTAGTTTGAGCTTCATGAAAATACTGGATATATATGCTTCATGAAAATACTGGATCAATCATATCATTGTAGCTTTCAAAATGAATCAGTTTTATTTTGAAACTACGGTGGGAAAAAAATTATTGCATGCTTACTGTGAATTACCAAATGCTACATCACAACTAAGATTTTCATGGTGATATTGGCAGAAATCTTTTCAATAGCCAAAAATGAAAGCGGCTTTACATAAATAAAATAAAATATCAAAATAAAAATAATTTACAACAAATAATTATAACAAAATGGACTGATTTTTCACATTTTCATTACAAAATTCTTGGCCTTATTCCTTTTTATAAAACATCATTGATTTTTATACTAATCTGATAAAAATCTGCTGAATGATTATCATCGTTTCATTTATTTGAGTGGTATTATATTAATTTTTCAAAATTCCTTTTATTTTTTAGATCATTTTACTTAAATAATAAAAGTTGATGCCAGTAAAATGATGAAAAGTTATAATAAAAGCTAAATTATAACAATTTGGGAACAAAATTGAAATCTGCTATTCAAAATTTCATATTATCATGTGAGAACATTATTTTTTAAGTATTAATTTCTTAATTAATTAAAGTCATTAATCAATTTAAACAAGCTTGAAACAATTATGTGACTATCAGAATACGCATGAGTCGATATATCGAGAAATGGATACTTAGCGGTCCTTCGTGCCAAGCTGTAACTTTTTGTTGGTGATAAGTCGCCAAATGTGAAAAGAAGCTTTACCATTTTCTAATATCCCTAAAAGCGGAAATTAATGAACCAAAAGCGATAAATCACCAATTAGTTGCCTACACATTTTGAAGCTTCTAAAACCTCAAAAAACATCATGTTCTCACATGACAAAAATGAAATTGGAAACAAAGTAATAAATTTAGACGAACAAAATATACTTAATCAAAATATATGTCATAATAATTACAAAAAAAAAATAATTTTAAATATAAAAGTTTAAAGAAAGAATAAATAAAAGAAACGAAAATAGTCTGAATGGGAGAAAACTTTTAACGCATTAAGAAAGAATGACTATCTTAACCGTTATCAGTCAGTTCGAACAATATAAAGTGACAGTGTTATGTTTAATCTGCAGATAACGGCTAAAAATGGTGATAATGGTGCTAAAATAAAGTAGATATTTTCTCAAAGAGCGATAACCTGATAAGCAATACGAATTTCCTAATATTAGAATATCTATATATTTAAGAGTATAGCTCCCTCGCCCCCCCCCCTCAAAAAAAGTGTAAGAGTCCCAATTTTTGGATCGATTTTGTCAGTTTTTATTTCATACTAGTCGCCATTGGCGACTAACTGGGCTCAGAGAATATTGGTTATATTGTATTTCAGTAAATTGTTTAGACATAATTTCATATCCATCATCCCATCAAATTATCAGACATTACAGCAATATTATTTTAATTCTCTTATATATATTCCGTTCATTGAGTTGATGAACCTTCTAAGAGACCACTCACATGATATAGCGTTATTGAAACATAAATGTGCCGTTCATCTATCTTCTAAACTTTGTTATGTTATGATCGATGTCTTTTATTCGTCTTGTAGACAACGCCGATATTAAACTGATTCCTTTTACCTAGCTTTCAACAGTTGAAGAAAAAAAAAATGCCATTAAATATATGATGAAAAATAAAAACAGCATAAATTTTGAAACAACAATGTTAATAAAATGTTAGAAATTAGGTAAATAAATTAAATTAAGTAATTTTAAACTATTAAAAAATTCATGAAAAGTTAACTAATTTATTAAAGTTGTTTCATTAAAAAGATATTTTTTTAAATGTTCATTTAAATGCAACAGTACGAAATTCATCTTATTACAATAATATTTTCAAAAATTAGCTTGGAAAAATGCTAAAATTCAACTTAATGTTTAATTAATTAACATTCCAATTGGAATGTTAATTAAACGTTAAGTGTGTGAAATTACAATTGCAATTACACACACACACACACACACAAATTCTTCATGGTGTATATTGCTGTACTGTCATATATGGGTCAAATTTAGTAGCAATAGGTTAAGGCGACTAAGAACCTTTAAACTGACTTTTTGTAATTTTCGCCTTAGCAATTGAAATTTTACAGGCATTAAGAGTAACACTATAGGAGATGACATACAAAATTTTTAAACATTATATTAATTTATTTATGAGTTGGGGGGTAATATAATATAATAACATTAACGTTATATATAAATAACGTAAATGAAAAATGTTCCAGGCGCTCCAAATTTGTTCGAAAGCCCTAAATTGTTATTATTATTTATTCTAAACATTTTGAAACAAAATTTGGGTTTAATATTCAAGTTTGAGTTCGAAATATCAAAATTAACCAATGTAATAACTGAAAACTACTTAAACTTTTTTAAAAATATCCATAATTTTAAGTTAGTTAATCAGTAGTTAAGTTCAAACAAGACTGAATAGCGTCAACACATCAAACATACACTTTCGTTTTTTTTATTAGTAGAGACAAATCTTTTGAATACATCAATCGTTTAAACTTATAACTGTAGTGTATATTTTTAAATATCAAATTCTGTACTTCTTTTAAAGTAATAAGGTTTGGATCGAGACATAGTTAATTCTCGGTACTAAATTTACGAAGCATATCTTTAGCACAAATTTTGTAAAAACAGCTACCAAAGCATGTCGCAATAGATAACAGATGTTTCTGTAAAGGGGGGGGGAATTCAGATTAATTTTACAACATTCCAGATTAAATTCGAAATTTATGGTATATTTCATCTTATTAAAATTGCAACGAAACGATTGTTCAAGGTAATTAGACTAAATTTCGTTACGTTAGACTATGTTCGTTAAGTACAAATAATAGATGAATTTGGATTGGTTCGTGATAGTCTTGTACAACAAAGTAAAAAATTGTTCATTTATATTTATACATCGTTATATTCAAACGAAACTCTCATTTCTGATAAATGACGGATAAATCATGTTGAAATGAATCACAAGATATTACAATTTTCAATTTTATTTTTAACAAGCTTTTACCCGCGACTTCGTACCCGTGGAAATTTTGATGTAAATGTATGAGAACTGGCGGTCTGATCACAATGCAAAAAAATGCCATCAAACTGTATCATTATGATGCTGTTGAAATCAATTATCGTCCCCGCCAAAAAAATTTGTCACCAAATTTTAGCGAAATGGCCAGATGTAGCGCGAATGACTGCAATAGCGTTTCCAATCGCTTTGATATACAGTCATTTTCGTAGAAAAAAAAAGTTTGTAGCCAAATTTTAGGAAAGTGGCTGAATGTGCTGCGAAGGCATCTATGGCATTTCCAATCGTAAAGCTTCGATGAAAGCTGCAGCAAATTAACGGAAATATTGAAAAAAAATCAATATATGCAGGAAAATGGAATGCACGCCAAAAAATGCAATGGAAAATAATGAAATTAGGCGGAAGAAATACATACAGCCAGGAAAAAATCAAAGGAAATGAACAGGAAAGATCGAATTAAAATAATATAAAAAATGACGGCAATGTAAACCCAAATAAAGCGCTACCAAAAAATTACCAAAATCGCAAAGCATCAAATGGTTGTATATCAAAGCTTATCCCAGACAACTAATCTAAAAACAATTTATTTAGAGAGTGTACCTGAAATAAAACAAAACAGCAAACCAATTATTCAAAATCGTTTTGATGATTAGTCTGACCAAAACAAAATAAAAAACACACTACGCATGCGTGAATTTTCCACGCCAGTTGGGGTTACGAAATACAGAAAATTAGAAATTTTTTATTTCTTTTATTATGTTTCATTATAATTCAAAAGTACTTCAGAATGAATCTTAAATATCAATTAATTAACAATGTTACATTTGGTGCTTTTCCGTTAGCTTCATTACTCATTTAGAGGAGAAGAAATGAAAATTTTTGGCACGAAAGTTAGTATTTAATTAATAATAAATTAACCACTCAATTAACCGGAATAAATAGTAGCCTATGTTCTATTCTAGACTACAATATATCTCTGTGCTACATTTCATTCAGCCGTTCTAGCGGGATTGATTAACCTCATCGATCCAAACTTTCACATTTATAATAGAAGTGTCGATTTCTAGTGCACGAACTAGTGAATTGTCAAGAAGTGTGAACTCGAGAGTTCGACAAATCTCTACCATAGAGAAAAAGATCATATTCTTCTCTATGATATCTATGTTCCAATTGAGGTATATTAAATTATCTATAGAGATGAATTTCATATACCACCGATAGCTAATTTTCTGTCTAAATTATGAATGTTTGTTATATTAACACTAAAATTTTTTCTCACAATTAATGAAGTCAGAAAGTCAGCGATGAAAGCCACTGACATATAAGTTTAGTTTGAAATTCACAATTTATCCCAACTTCAATATTAATAGAAACATAGTCAAAAGGCGTTTAAAAAATAAATAAAATTGTATTATCAATACAATTTTATGCAATTATACTATTTTATCAAAATAGAATTGTAGAACATGCATAAAAATTTTATTCATTGCTAATTAATTGAATATTAATAATCAATTTGTGAACTTCCTTGTCAGTTTTTTTTTAAATTAATATTTTTTAACACACACTTAACAAATTTTTTAACTCCGTTGTTCTCACACCATAGGCAATGGGATAAAAATCCTTTAAGCTTACAATATTTTTTAAAGATATCTAAGACTTCCAGTCTTAAGTCTAAAAGTGTCAAAACTTTCTGAATAAGATTCCCATAGTAAAATCACTGAAAGAAAAAAATTCTGGCACTTAGCTATTGTATTGCGATGTGAGCCAAAGCCTGTTTGTCATCGCTTCTTCTCTATACAAAGTTTGGCACCCGTGGTGAAATAGTTCGAAATGAAACTTTAAAGGTTTTTTTCTTTTTCTTTTTGGCCCCGCACCTGCAAAATTATATATACAATGAATTTAATTTATATTAAAACAGATCTAAGAAAGAAATCAGAGAAGAAATTATCAAATAGTTTTAAGAAATAGAATGAAAAATTATAAAAATGAAAGTAAAGTAAATAAAAATTTGATAATTTTTTTTTATTTTTATGAATAATAAAAAAATAGTAAATTAAAATTTGAAAAAAAAAAAACTGTATTAACATCAAATGTCATCATCCACTACACATTTTAAAAATTTACTTGAACTTGAATGGATGAATAAAAGGTATTTTTTTAACGATTGAAAATATTTGAACAAGGTATATATAT
>JAOUZG010012139.1:0-67984 GCA_026289955.1 Argiope argentata | reverse complement strand
TAGGGAGAGTGTGATCCAATAGTAGGAATTGAAAAAATAAGAATAAAAATCCACAGACGTTTCATGAAATTAAAAGAATGCCTGGTTATCGATACATCTATGTCAGAACTTTCCTAGTATCGAAAAGATAACATTTCAGCCCTCATCCCATCGAATAAGAATTGTAAATTTTTGAGTATCGAATTTTTTCTAGCTTTTTATCAATAAATGCATTTTACATCTCATATATTTAAATGCTGAAATTTTAAACGTTTATGTGTTTATGTTTTGAATTTAACATATGATTTGTACGCAGAAAAATGGCAATTTATATATTGACATACGGTGAAATTACACAAATAATATTTGTTCTTTGTTATAATAAGCATAAAAATTTACTTCATCAAAAATTAGTACATTGTCTATTATGTTGATGTATACACGTAAATAAATGCGTAGAAACCTTATACATAAAATTACTATCATTATATGTTCTTTCCATCGCCATATTTTTCAAATAAATAGATTCCAACAATAAAAACTAAGAGGGAAAAAAATCCCATTATTCTCTTCCTTTAATTTATTTTCTCGATAGAAATGCAGTACGAAGATAATATTAGAAACAATATTTAGAAAACAAATAATTTAATGATAGCCAATTACATTTTAAAAAAAAGATTTAAATGAAATCTGCTATGCATATTTCAATGTATCATGTCAGAACATCATTTCTTGAACGGCCAAGCACCACGTGCTCGAGCAAGTTAAATTTTATTTTTATTCATTTTAATTGTTTCATTTAATGAGTCACTTTAATATGGCAAACGATAAAAATTATTTTTGTCTCGCATTGATCGTTTAAAAAAAATTATCACATTTCCTATTTATTTCAAGTTCATATAATCACGTGCTTTAAATGACACTCTTCTATGTTTTATTTGCTGCAGTTATTCACTTATTTATCAGGGCTTTTGTGAATGCAAAGGCAACGCGTTATTAAAAGCAGATTTTTTGAGATGCTCGTGCAGATAGTAAAATTTCAATTTTTCCCCAACGGATTTTTTTTGACACCAAAAATCTCATCCCAAAAACGTCATCATGTTCTGACATGATAATTAGAAAAGCAATATTATACTATATTGGGCAAACGATACTGTTGAAAAGAAAACAATCTTAATCATTTTGTAAATAGAAAGTAAAATATGCGCCATCATTTATACAACTGCACTATTCTTTCAGTGATAGTATCAGCCTCATATATGAAATACGGCAGAATGTACGGTATATTCAATGGATTTTACAGTTTATTATCCTCAGTTAACATATTTGCAGTGCTTTGTCGGATTTAAAACTAATAATGCAAGTTTAGCTTAGTTTAGTTATATTTACCTCCCATTTTAAACCAACACTTGAGCTGTCTTGGGGTGGACCTCATAATTTTGAATCGCGGTTAGGAGACGATGACGACAACTAATTATGAAGAAGAAAACAAAATAACATGTCATAAAGGCTATTACTAGTAAATATTTTTTATGAACTGATCAAGAAAACAAGTACTGCAATTGAGAATTTTTTTATTAATAGCTTAATTGCTTAAATGCTTATTTTCAAGAATAATCTTATGATTATTCTAAAGCGTGTGGATATAGCAATTTTACATTATATGTTGAAGGAAAGCGAATTCTTACCATTAAATAAATAAAGTGTAGCATTTTTATTTAAGACGACTAATAATTCGGTAGAACTGGAGATCATAATATTGTTACGAAGAATCCTCACATAAAAATGATGCAAGGATGCAGATTTTATTGTCTAGGAAAACGCGTATTAAATATACGCAACACAAGCTACATATTCAAAGCGGATTAGCTCTATTTAATCCACTAATTTCGGTTAACAGCGAAGCTATAGAGCCCACGTCAACGAGAGAAAAGACGCTCTCTCAAGCTAAGCCAACCAACGTAGCTCGTTGTCCAAACTGATCTGATTGACTACAGTGGGCGAGGCAAGGGCGGAAAACGCTCTATCTTTCAAGACAACTGTGGAACTTTCCAGCAATCTCTTAAAATAAATCTTTATTTATTATCTTCCACAACATATTTTAGAGTCTAGCAAAATACTTTAGAGACCTCATTACGTCGTCAATACACTATCGCCAAATTGGTCAAATATGGCGAACTTCTGTACTAAATTACCTTAGAACGGTCTTTTCTCGCTGACGTGCGATTCTACTACAATTAATTTTATACAATTAAAATATTTACATCTAATTTACACAAAATTCATAAAAATATATTCACCATTTCGTTTCTTAAACTTGTTGGCCTTATTCTGACTTCATTCATATTAGCAGAAGAGAAAAGTGCTATTATCTTCCTTAATCATACGCCACCTGGATTAGGAAAAGATGCCACAGCAATTATCATTTACCATGCAGGAACAATAACGGTACCGCAACTGTTTAACAAGTCCATTACCAACGAAGAGACGTATTTCTTTTCGAAGATTCTATGAGACGCACATTTTAAATGGATCTTAGCATCTTTTATTATTTACTATCTCTGGTGGTCGAGTCATTCATGAGATGGGGTGGTTTTCTCTTTATGATAATATTCAAGAGGTAAAAGAAAATCAAGAGGTCACTGATATGGTTCACATCAACTTTTTTATATGTCCTTAGGTGAAAAACAAACAAACAAACCTCCATTAAGTCTAGATGTAGGGAAAATTAAAAACAAGTAACAGGTGTAAAAGTAGGTAGTATGTTTAAATCCCCATTCCTTTTCATGATCATGAGAAATAGCACAAAAAGGTTATCATAAGATTTATAAATCTCAAATGCTTCCAATTTTCTTAGCAGATAAAAAATGTGCCCGCTAATTCTTAATTTCATTTCAGAATAAAATTTTCAAAGGCGAATTAGACAATTGATAGCTTTACTTTCTCATATACAAAGAAAAGAAATATAACTTCTTTCTATAAACCAAAATAAAGAGAAAAAAATTGCTATGCGATTTCTATAACAAAAACAGTGCAATTCTATCATATTGTTATATTTTGTGTAAATTAGATATAAATATAGCAAATATTTATGAATTTTTGTGTAAATATTTGTAAATAGTTTAATTGTATAAATTATAAAAAAAAAATAATTGTATCGAGCGTCAAGCAAGAAAAGAATGTTCTAAGGGAATACAACAGATAACCATATTTGACTAATATGGTGATGTAGGTGTGTTGGAGACATAATGAGGTCACTAACGGTTTTTACTACAATCTAAAATGTGAAGTAGAAGCCGAGAAATAAAGATTTGTTCCTAGAGAATGATGAAGAAAGTTCCATACTTGTCCGGAACAAGCGAGTGGTTTCAGTGTTTGTTCCACCCACTATTTAAAACCGCGACTGAAGGTGGAGAGTCAGAACAGTTCGGAGAACGAGCTACGCGCTTTGGCTTAGCTTCAGTGAGCGTCTTTTCTTATTTACGTACGTTCTATGGCTTTGCTGTTACTTGAAATTAGTGGATTAAATAGAGTTAATTCGCTGTATATTTGTAGCTTGTGTATATTTAGTACACGTCTTCCTAGGCAATAAAGTGTGCATCTTCGCATCGTTCTTATGAGAATTTTCGAAAGAATATTTTGTATGAAAACTGTATAGTGTAAGTCTTTTCGTTCTCTGTACATGTAAATACAATTTAAAAGCGCCATTAGCTAGATAATTGAACTTTAGAATGAGACAATTTCATCACAGTTAATTATTTAGAGTTTTGTGGTTCAAGAATTTTTGTTGCGCCGATGATAGAGATTGAGATTTCATCATCAGAGTTGTAGTTGTGAATCAAATTTCAGATCTAATTCATCAACAGGTCGTCCATTGAGTTTGAGTAACTGCCTATGAATGCAATTACTCAAAAGCACAATTAGTTAGAAAAATGAAGTCGGATATGAAGTCTGAGCTAAAATTGAAGACTTAAATAAAAATTTTAGCTTTAATTTGTCAAAGAGAAGACGTCGCAAACAAAATTCTTCGCTACACTAAGAACAAAACACGTCAAATTATATAAATATGAGAAACTCGAGGGAAAAAAAATCCCATTCGTTATATCCTGTTAATCGTATTATGAACTGCGATCTAAAGATTCGGACAAATGACGCATTTTCTTAATGTATTTTATATCTCCTTTCCTCAAATTTTTATCTCAAAGTGCATAGATACCATTTATAAGAAAGGGATGCATCTAATTCTGAAAATCTAGAAACATGTATGAAATGTCCCTAAACGCCTTTATCGAAAAATGAAATCCAATTAACACTACAAAACTTTCATTTCAATTCTGATGAATAAGTAACATATTTAAAAGAAAAACTCTGCAAAAAACAGACCACTCTACAACAACGAGTTGCGCGTAAATAATGCAATCTCAAATATATGAATATAATACATTTTTTTAGTAATACGATTTAAACAAGCTTTTACTAAGATTGCTTTAGAAACTCGGCAAAGGAGATGTGCTGAACTTTCAGACATTTTAACACAAAAAGAATAATACATTTCTAATGTTTTTTTATGGTAAAGGTTAATTTTCTTTCAACTAAACAGTGGACAAAGGAGAGTTCGCGATCTTAGTTAAATTGTCATAAAAGAAAAGAAAGCCGAATCATAACCTGAAAACAATTTTTGATGTTCAATATACTTCCTATCCTTTACTCGCATAAATAATATTTAGATCCTTATCAAACATGCAGACAGCTTAAAATAGATAATTTTCTATGATAGATGGGTTTCTTGAAAGTTATTACTGTCTCTCTTTTCGGGCAACAAAAAATTTTTCAAACAAAAAAATTGTAAAGATCATTATAATTTCAGAAAGAAAAATTTTTTTGTAACAAGAGTTGGAAAATAAATATGAAAATGATACACGTATTGATGAAAATTAATTGATGAGTTTCAATTAAAAGCTAATATTCATCAATTTTTTACAATAGCTGTTAAATAAATGTAGAAGTATTAATATTGGTACTTACGGATTGGTATTACGTATTATTGGTACTTACATAACGACCTTTATCGCCAAATTTGACAGCGTCGCCAGTGAGTTGCTAAACCACGAATAATGGCAAAAAAACATTTTTTTAAAATTGTCCAAACCTTAACTGTTGTACGCTATTTTTTTTTTTTTTTTTGATTTCGTTGGCGTAGACGGTTTATCACCAAATTTGAATCCGTCGCCAATCAGTTACCAAACCGTTGGCGTCGACGGTCTACTACGTAAGTACCTTAATATTTCTATTTTGTCTACTCAGTACATTTTATGCACTCTATTTATCAAAAAGTTAAAAATATCAGGGAAGAAAAAAATCTGCAAGAATTTTCGCAATATCATTCCATTGTTTAGGGAACGTCATACAAGACATGAAACAAGTCAAAATTATCGATATGAATTCAAATATTAAAAAAAGGACATAAAACTGACATAATTTAAATTATTTATAGTAATTTTATAGAAAAATTCACTAACACAAAAAGGAAGAATTATTACAGAGACCAAAATGTCGGGAATGTTGTCATAAAACACAGCAATTTCTTAATTAATATTAATCACATCTAATTCAGCGGATTTAAATGTCACTTTCTATAACATTTTTACTTATAAAATGTTATTTCAATGAAACTCCTTCAAAGTAATTAAGGATGGTTTTTCTTTTATTACTTTAACAAATTCAAAATGAAAACCCACAAAAAATAGTTTTCAACCTTAGAAGAAAGAAATCATGTGGTGCAATATCACATGGACATGATGCAAAGCAGCTGTATTTAAATTTTTTTGTCACAAATTCATGAATAATGGCACAGTGAAAAATCGTATTATAATGGTGGAAATTTGTGATTTACCTCGACAAAACTCCGGGCGATTAACTTTCATTTTGGCATTCAAATAAAACTTTATTGGTAGTCTGACCAATTGGTAAAAATCAGTAATGCCCAATGCTGAAATAATCAAAGAGAAATACAATATAACCTTGCATTTTGAGCGACTTTATTACAGTTTTCTCGACATTACTTCATATTTCAAACACTAGCTCTTGAGTTTAGGAAGAAATTGCATTACAGGAACAAATTTTAATGGATATCTTTTGTTCAATTATGATTCCCATTTAAGAATAATGATGAAGTTAAAATTCTTTCAATTTTATTTGTTGAAGATAATTTAAAATCAAACACTGAGTGTCAACACATATTTGTACGTCATAAAAACATTCAATGAAAATTTGTGAACAATTTCTAAATGTATGTATTTTAAACATAAAATTTTAAATAATATTTTTATAAATAATTCATAAACAATATGAGTATATAATATATAGATAAATTTCAATTCTTATTAAAAATTACATATTGAAATGAGTTATCTGATGCCTCTTCAGATGGTGTCTTAACAAAAACTTTGCTCCACAAAGTGGACAAGAGTACTTTTTCTCCCCTGTATGTCTGAGGCTATGATTTTTCATATTGGTCGATACATCAGAAGCATATGGACAATAAGGGCACTTGAAACGACGGTTATGACTAATAGAGTATACCCTTGAGCTCATATCATTAGAAATCATGAATCCTGTAAAAAGGAAAATATATATACATAAATAAGATTACAAGAAAATAATGAGAAAAAATTACAATCAAAGTGAGCAGTTAACAATTAATGAATTTAAATTATGGCATTTGCAGTCAAAGATTATCAATTAATTAACATTTGGAATCTAAATAAAATATTAAATAATTCGGGAAATTTTATTTTATCCCAAAACATAGAACTTCTGTTTTTCAATCTTTATAAATTCTAGTAAGTTTTTTTTAATAAAAATGATTTTATTGGGCTTACAAAATTCTAATATTAACCTTTAAATTTTAAAAATTTCTTATTTAAAACATCTTTTCAATTTTTCAACATAAATCATTAGATGCATATGAAATATTTGTGACACAAAATTAATTTAGATGTAAATATAATCAATTCTATAGTAGTATAAACAAATCATTTAAATAAATTTATAATGCAAGTCACAAAATCACTGTGAACAACTGATATATTTATCCTGATGTGGTAGAGTAAAAAGTTTTCCAAAATATTACTCTAAATAAGTGAAAAAAAATAATGAAAAATTAATTCCATCATAACATTTATTATTTCTTTATTTAAAATTTAATATGTAATTAATGCTTTATACGTAAAAATATACACAAAATTATTCCTAGAAAAATTTTAAAAAATATATAACTTCAAATTCCTAGAAAAAATACTTCCTATTCAAAGTATTTCTTAATTATTCTATTGACATATTTATTAAGTATAAAAGTACAATGGACAACTTTACTTTGGTATTTTAAAAATTATTTCTTAATTTTTTTGTTAACTCATATTTGACATAATTTTTTTTTTGTTTAATATTAAAATTTCATGCTTCTATTTTTTTAATTTTATACTGGCCCTTAATATGTCACACAATAAATTTAAATAAATATACATAGTTTTTTTTATATAAATAATTCTTTAGTTGCAAAATTAAATACATATTTCAAAAAAATTTAGACTTCCAATGTAAAATAAAAACATAAAAACTTACATTAATTTTAATAAATATTGAAAAACTAACAAAGAATTTTCTCATTAAATTAAAAATGGAGAAAAAAATACTTAGTATAACAAATTTTAAAAAATTGATAAAAAAATAGTTTTAAAATATTTTTTTATTTCATATGAATAATTCGTTATTCCATTATACAAAATAATGACATACATTCAATTTCCTTTTAACAATGCATATTTTATTGCTCAGGTAATTTGAAATTTTACAAAATTTATTTAACAGTTAAAAATAAGAAAGAAAGAAAAGGAACTAAAAGAGCAAAATTTAATTTATAAATGTTCACTAGTAATATAAGATTAATGCATATTTATAGATACATCAAATAGATAAAGAAAAAGGACGATAACATCACTTTACAAAATTAAAATTTCAATATAGGTTATTCAATCTTTAAAAATTCATAAAAACTAGGGGGGAGAGAAGAAAAATTAAGAGACTGAATTAAACATTTTTAACAAGTTCATAGGCTAAATATACAGAACAAATTTCATTTGAAATCTTCAATGACTCTGTTGATTAAGTAAAAAAATTCAACACAATAATAAAATTACAATACTGTATTTTAGGTGGTAACAAAACAAATTAAAAAATATACATCAGAAATGCAGTTCAGATTGATAATTAGTTTTTAAACTTTAAAATGTTTTTTCACGTAATGATTTTTCAAATGATGCTTTAATGTAAACTTCATTCCACAGACAAGACAGTTATAGTTCTTTTCCCCAGTATGTGTTAGAGTATGACGTTTTAAATTTGTCACAAAATTTGTAGCATAAGGACAGAATGTACACTTGAAACGATGAGAAGTAACAGTTGAAAATGAAGAATATGGAAGCAAACTTTTTGGTAGAGTAAGTGACATCCCACCTTAAAAATAATAAAATGTTGAAAAGAGATATTATTATATGCTTATCTTTAACATTTTAATTAGAAAAAAAAATAATATTTATATAAATAGATAAAAAAAATTACAAAAATGCCCAATTCTTAATTTTAACATGAACCATGACTTCTTAAATATTTTTACAAACAACTCCATTTATACATCAGCCCCAATTCTTCCCTAAACTCCAAATTTTCTTAGTAAATTTTTCGTGGCATATAAAAAAAGCCATTTATTGATGGAGTTCTTAACATTCTTAATCAAATATAAGAATTCCAAATGACATAATAAGTTTAAACAATTCCAAAAATTTAAATATCTCTATTGACAGTAAAGCAGAATAGGTGTCTATGTATGTACTAGCTCTTCACAAAAGAAGATTGGTAGACTTAAAATTGACACAAATACCTTTTGAAGAATAAGAATGCACACTAATGTGTATATTTTTTTGAAGTTTTGTTTAGAATTTTCATCAATTTATTCATATATTTTTTATAAAGATCTTTTTTTTGTAACAATGTTTAAAAATATTATTGCATAAAAACAATTTCTACACTTTAAAATTCGATTATCTTTTTACTGTCTAAATGTAGTTATCATACATTTTTTTAAAAAAAATTATCTGTTTTAAAATATTATTTTTCACAACACATTTCATTGTTGCAAAGAAATTTAAAGTCAAATACTTAACTACATGATTTTCTTCTATTGTTGAAACCGAAAGAACAAAGATTTATAAATCATAGTTTACTTCAATATAATTTGAAAGAATTAAAAAAACAAAGTACATTTAGAACAAAAAAGGGGGGGGGGGAAAGACTACAATACTCAGGGATTTTAAGGTACATTAAAATCAGATGCTTAGAAATAATTTATGGAGATAATGATGATCATAAAGCTATGCTTAAGAGATTTAAAAAAATTAAATGCAACTAACATTCAGGGTGAAGCAGCTAGTTGTTGAAGACATTTAGTTAATAAAAGAGTAGTATATGATTTTGAAATTGGATGGTTTACTAAGTAGTCAATGTTATTTTACAAATTAATAAACTTTTTGTTCAATATTTACACTTTTTTAAATATTTGTGTATTTAATTCTTTATAATTGATTCATGTTAAAAAGATAATGCGTATAAACAATAAATTATTATTTAGAGAAATAAACAAACAAACAAAATTACTAAGAGAAAAAAAAATTAAAAAATAATAATTTTCGAAAATGGGAAAAATTATATTTAAACATTATTAAAAATGAATGAAATTTCCTTTAAAGAAATATAATTCACTTAATAAAATTAGCTTGAAATTCATCAAACTAAGAGAAATAATGTACTATGATGAAAGAAAAAAAAAACTTAATAGAAACACTGGCATACAAAATTCAAATCAATTGAGAATTTTTTTTAAAAACTGAATTCCATTATACCTTTTACCAATGAAAGAAAGCTATTTTGAGAATCATCTTCTTAAAGAAACAATAATAATGACCAATAACTTATAAAAACCTAATACTTCCAAAATGTATCTATCATTATAGTTATTATATATTTATCAAACAGACAAGCATCTGTTTCAATAATTAAGAATAATTATTTGATATCCCTTTCTTGACAATGATTAAAAAATAGCTAGAATGTAATTATAGTTAAAAGCCATTTACTATTAATCATTTTTAAAGTAATCTTCAATGGATATAATTAGATGATCAAGTAGATTTCAACTCTAAAAATAAATCTTTTAAAAAGGATAAAATTATAATTTTTTTGGCAGATACTTGGAACTTTATAAAGAATTCTTTATCTATGCATTTTAAGAAAATATAAATCTGGAGTTTTGGTACTAAATGAGCAGATAAACGCCAGTTTGTTTGTTTGAACACCAGCATTTAAGTATTGGCCGGCAAACAATTAAAAATTTTAGAATTATCATAATAATTTTTGAACTTGACATTTTCAAAACTAATTTAATACACTTAAAAAAATTTGAACAAATAAGCACATAAAACTTTGTAATAAATAAAACGGATAATATATTTATTTTAATACTGTATTCATTCTCAGAGGTATTTGGTGGAAATATAGATTAACATTGACTTAAGTAATAATACAACTTGTATACATTTATCATTTTTTTTTTAAAAAAAAAAGGGAAAATGTTTTTTTTTTTTTATATTCACATTTTGCAGTTTTGTTATAAATAGTCTTCTACAACCATAACAACATGTTTTCATTCAGAATAAACTATTTTGTTTTGTACATCAAACAACCATACAACTTAAAGACATGTATTACAATGACAGAATAAACATTAATAAAGAATTTTCAAACTTTGCTACAGTATAGCAGAGTTATGAAATAAAATTAAATAGATTTCAAAAAGTGTCACTTAGAGAATTACTTTCAAAAGAAATACCATGTTTTTTTAAGTAATGTTTTTTTAAATGATGTTTCAGCATAAATTTCATTCCACAGATATTGCACTTATGGTTTCTCTCTCCTGTATGTGTAAGAATATGATTTTTCAAATTGGTCGAAATATCAGTGGAATAAGTGCAAACATTACAACTGAATCTCCGAATCCCGTGGTTTGCCAATGTAGGGCATGAAGAAAGTCTTCCAAATTTAGGGTGAAATATACCTAAAAATGTAAGAAGAGATTGAAAAGAAGTAGAAATAAATATGAAAAACAGAATTTATTTCAAAATAGAAGCTTTCAACATAGAGAAAACACATTTCTTATTCGAATAGCTGAAGACTGAATTAAAAAAAATGCCGGATATAAAAAAAGACAAATATAAATAAAAAGCATAACACCCCAAAAATAAAAGTGTTTTTTAAAAAAACTTTTTAACGCAAGTAAATCTTACTTCTACAAAACATTGACACCACATATAGTTTATAAAGAAAATAAATTATTTTTAAATGAAAATTCAATAAAAAAAATCAATTATCAGAATCATATTCAAACATAACCAAATAAAAGCAATGCAAAAGAGAAATGTTTCATATTTCCCTTTTAATCAATAATCAACGAAAGTGTTACAAGTTTTAAAAACTGTACTAAATAATTTCTCACATTAATACACAAATAAAACTGCAATATGTATCAAATCATACATTTAATTCAGATATTTCACAATAGTTCTGAAAGATAATAATAGCATTATATTAGTTAGAACATTTATTACATTTTGATGAATAGTTTTCTGATGCAAGATATAGCAGGTAAAGAAATATTCCTTATAATGCAAAATATTAAACACAAAATCATCACAGCTATATAAACAGAATTTACTATATTACAAAAGTTATGTTGTCATAATGGTATAGCCATGTAAAATTCATTCATTTGAGCAAATTAAAAATAATCATATAAATAAATTACTCAATTACAATAAAACACAAAATTAATGAAAAGTGAGCAAAAAACATTCTTATATCAATTAAAATAATGTATGAGGTTTAATCCATAGGTTATAAAGTTTTATCTAATGACTACAAGGGCATCTTTAAACTTTACTTTTTATAACTTCTCTGCATAACTTTTATTATTATTATTGTTGTTGCTGTTTGTGAGTAAACTTGTTCAAAACATCTAATTTTCTTTTTAAGTAACAAATTTTCTAACAATCAATAAATTTATTTCCACATCAAAGAAACAAATAAAGAGGGGGGTTAATAGTAATTAATATGCAAATTTAGGATCATTGCTATAAAATAAAAAAAGTTTTAAAAGTATTTCATTACAGTTCCATAAAAATTATTCAGAAAATATGTATGCATATAACTGTCCATATTTTTTGATATATTGCAACTCATAAATTCAACAAGTTGTGAAACTAAAGAAATATACTAATATAGATACTAACTTACTTTTCACAGAGAAAATATTTTAATTATTTTCCCCACAATAACAAGCTAATGATTTAGAAACTAATTTTTGGATTCCATATAATAATTTTTAGTTTTAATTGAAGTTCAATATATCAGTTACAAAAAATTTCAGGTAATTACATAATCAGACAGCTTTACATAATAAATTGTGATTTTTTTTTAACAATTTCTGTATCAAAATTCCCTCACTTTCCAAATTGTAATCAATGTTTTTTGAATTATTGTTTATCTAAGGAATCTTTGACCATTATAGTTTGTAGAGAGGTATAAAAACTTTTATAATACTATACCAATTTAATTTATCATATATAAAGATTAAATAAATTTAATTACAAAGTCCCTTATAAGTTTTTTTCTAAATTATTTAATAAAATTCTTTCTATCAATTTTTTTAAAATCAAGTTTAAATTTTTATAGCATCAAACTGTTTTTAAATAAGTAATTTATAAAAGATTCATATACGACGAAAAAATAGCATCATGATACAGATTTCCCTTTATCTTTCCTTACATTCCGAGCAATATAATATTCATACAAAACATATTAAAACGCTTTGGGATGCAAAATAGTTTGTAGGAAAATATATGAATAATAATTTCTTTTGTTATATTTTAAAAAGTATAGATGTCATGACAAAATATGAGAAAAAAAAATTCTCACAGAAATTCATTTTTAACAATTCTGATAGTTATTTGGAATAGAGAAAAGCAAATCAAATTCACAATAGAAACGCAGTATTAAAATCATTTATAAATTAAAAAGTAATAAATTTAAAAAATGTTGAACAAGCAATGAAATACGCAAAATAAAAATTAATCCATATGTCAGACCATTTGAATTTGAATCAACTTTTTGTTTACATCTAATAGCAAAAGGATAAAATGAAAAGTAGTGAAGTGAGCAGAAAGGAAAAAAATATAAAATAGTCGTTAAATAATTTACTTAAATGTTTACCATCATTCAGTACTTATTAGAAAATTAATAACATCAAATTTAATCATCTTCAAACAGAACTTTACTTTTCAATTTAGAAAATGAAACTAGAAAATGAAAAAAAAAAAAATGCTCATCATCTCCACGAATTGAAATGAAAGTAAGGTTTTGTTGATATTGACATTTCATCATTTGGATTTTGGAGATACATGCGGGATTAAATTTTATTCGAAAAAAAAAAAAAAAAAAAAAAAATAGAAGTAATTGTAATTCGATAGTAGGATCTACACAGGTGAATTTATTAATTTAGTGCTACAAATAAGTTAATAAATACAGAATTTCATACTTTTTTCTAATATCCATCTAATTTATATTTATTGTTTGTGCATTTTCTTGTCATTTGGTCCCTTAATATTGCGGTTTATAAACATCAGTTAAATCATTTTATATGCCTTGTAGATAGGGGGGGATATGTGTCTATTTATATATATAGATATTTTTAAGAAAATATAATCATTATTTGCATTGATATTTCAAAAAATACAAATGCCAGTTAAAATGTGTTGCATGTATTTTCATATTTTAAAACGAAATTAAGTGCATTTTCCGTCATTAATTGAATTTAATTATAAATAAATTCAAATTTATTAACTAGGAATAAATGTATGGAATATATAACACATTTTTTTCCTTATAGAATTTCTAATTTCCATTCAAATTTTTATTTTTTGAAAAGGTATGTTCTGAAGTCAGAATTTATATTAGAAAAACTACTTGGAACCATTTATGTTTCGTCGATTTAACTTTTCGATTTTTTTTTTAAACTCAAAGCTTAAGAGCTAATTAAATTGTATTTGTATTGAATTGTATCTCCATTAAATTAGAATGTTTATTTGTGTACAAAAGTATTTATATGTATAATTTTTTATGTGAGTTAACTATTAAAATAAATTGTGTCAAGTACAAAATTAATTGTGAATTAATATCATTAATTTATGAAATGCTTATTAATTCATAGATGTATGAGAAATTTCTTCTCTTTATTTGTGCTTATTTATTTTTAGAAAATTTGCTACTTAATTACTTATAGAGCATCTTATGGAATTGCTTTATAAACCCTGTTAGATACTGTGTTGATTGAATCTTATCAAAATTGTAATCCCATTGATGCTTAGAATATTCATTAAAAAATCAATTTTATCTATGCACATTTATTTTTAAAGTTAATGATTAATGTTCCTCAATATGTATTTTAACATTTTTAAAGTAAATTAAGTTGTAAAAGAATTAAATAAAATCAAATGATTTTACTGCCAAACTTAATATTTATTATATCTTTTTTCTTTTTCAGGATTTATCTTTTTTAAAAAAGGATTTCTCATTGTAATTAGTAATGGACAATGAAAGTAAGTACATAAGTATAGATAAAAAAAAAAAACTAAGGTAAATACTAACTAACATTTCAAATCATTTGAATAAAATATATTACATTGATTTCAAGTTTGACTTTACCACCCTTTAAAATCAAATTAACTGAGCCTATTGCTATTGATTTGATTTAAAAAGTTTTTTAGTTGACACAAAAATCACCTTTGGGATTCAAATGTTCTTCTATAAGTTGTATTCACAACAAAGTAAAAAAATATCAATTTAGTTTTGTTTTTGATCCAATATTCTTTTGCAGATGCTACATGGTTTGTGACGATGAGTCAACTTAATCTAATTAAGTTTTTAAACTGTCAAAGAAATAGAAAATCTATACTATTTAAATGTATGCCAGTTTTGCATCTTATTTCTTATATATCAAGCATCATATATCAGTAAAACTAGTCCTTATGATGGTTTAAAAATAATTCAGAAAAAAAAATTCTGATGCATTTTCTTATTTATTATATTTTGGCGCTAGCCTTATAAGTCAGGCAACATCTATGATACTGAAGTCGACTTTTGTATTATGGTCATGTTACTCGACTACTAGCCCTAGCGTCGCAGGTTCGTATCGCGACATTCACTCACAACAATATGCTGAATTTTTCTTCCTTCCAAATATTTTATAATGCTAGTTAGATCTCTCATTTTTATAATTATTTTGAAAGAAATTGATAATTCTGATTGGGAATTGTTCACTTTATTACAAGAATTATAAATATGTGTTAATTAGTTAAAAATTTGTTCCATTGTTCATTGTGTTTCAAAGTATAGTAATTGAATTATACCATTTTGTTGTAGGAAATATTTGAATTATTTGTGGGAGTATTTCTTATAATTAATTAATCAACTTGAAGTAGAATTATTTGACATGCATTTTGCATATTGATTTTTATTTCTGTTTTATCTAAAGAACAATATTATAAATATTTAATATCCCCCCATTCACAATTTTTTTAAAAAACATGCTTATTACTTTCCAGGAGCTGTGGAAAAATTCAAAAATTGTTTGGCTGATGATCCTGATTTGTCACCAGCAGTTGCTGCTTTGAGAGTTTTAATGAATTTCATGAATGAGGATACTTGTAAATAATTTTTTTCTCTATTTACTCATTTGTTCTAGTTTATTCCTGTAATTTTATTGAAGTTCCTTTGCTTACCTTGAAAGACAGATGAATATTCATGTGAATTAAAAAATAATGAAACCTGTTCCCTCATTAAACAAATGAATTTAGTTCTGTTTTCAAATTAATATAGTATAAAAATAAATGAGCTTTATTAAAGTATTAACAAGTGTAGAAGATATTTTCCATTCATGTGTTTATTTGTTGTAATGTTTATTATTATTATTTTTTTTTTTGGCATTTCTTTTTGATTGTTATATTAAAATTTTTATTGACTTTTTTAACTGATGATATTTTTTCTTGGTTTATATGTAATTTTTATCTGATTATCCATTAAGAATCTACTTATATGCATTAAAAATAACTTACTTATTCTATATGCATTAAAAATAAATTAAAATGACTTATATGCATTAATTATAGTGCTTCTACTTATATGCATTAAAAATAAAAATTTAATCTGTTCAAAAATAAATATTGTGTTGGGAAAAAAAAGATAAAAAGTGATCATTCAAAAGTGTAATTATAATATACATTAGTTATTTATTTAATAGTTTTAAACCTTGAAACAAATTATAAACAAAAGTGTGTGGAAATATAAGAAAAAAAAACTCATTACATGCTTGAGAATGATGATTATGAATTTAAGAATACTGTCTCTAATACATTAACTATTAATTCATAACATCAATGAACAATAACAACTTTTACATTCTTTATAACAGTTCTAAAAAAAACATAAAACGATTAAGAACATTTGAAAAACTATTTATATAGAGAACAATATAGAAAAAAATATACATATCAAACAAAATTTTTCCAATTAAAATAAATCATTTCTCCTCCTCCTCCTAAAGAAAAAATTATATATAGAATCTTTTATGTTTCTTTTTCACTTGTTAATAAGTTGTTTAACAAAAAGAAATGACAGTGATATCTTAATGCTTTACAAACAATGTATATGTTTAAAATTCAACTTTAAAACTTTTACGGGCAAAATATTTGTTTTGATATGTTGTTATAGAGTGATAAACTTGCTTTTGATTTTACTAGTGTAGTAAAACATGTTTTATCAATTTTGTTTCAAATCATTTCTTATTAATTTAATAAATTTTGAGGAAATTTATTATGAAATGCTATTATCATGGAAATCATTATTTTTTGGAAGATAATTTCTCATTTTAATACATCTTTTTTTTCTGATAGTATTTTTGAAAGGTTTATGGGAAAGAAGAAGAGAAAACAGTAGTAAAAGTATTTCAGTTTTATTAAAATTAAAATTTTTGAAAATTAAATTATTAATTTTTTAAAAGGCAATTTTTTCTAATCATGTTATATTAAAATATTTTTGGGTCTAAGATTGCCGTAAGAAAAGTGATCAATTTAGATTATTATATAAATTTATTTTGACTAATTAATTAATAATTAAATAACAAATCAAGATACCATTTTTGTGCGAGATACAAAACTAAAGCACTTTTCTGCCTTATTGAAACATTTATCAGAATTTATGTTAATCTACATAATTTCAATAAAAAGATTGATGAATTTAGTGAAAAACCATACATTTTATGGTACAAGAAAAGGTTTATTACTAAGTGACCATTTTATAAATTTCTAATATTATATTTGTTTCTATCTTATTCTTTTTTTATTATATATATATATATATATATATATTTCTATCTATACTATTTGCTTAATATTATTATTTTTTCATTCATCACTTTTGTATAAAAGTAATCTGTGCCTTGCTTTTTTTAAACATTGTGTTATTTAGCTGTACCCCGCATGGAAGAGTTAAAAAAAAGGGCATTTCTTGATCTAATCTTGTATTTACTGATCTAGAATGTATTTGTGATAATATATGTATGAAAAGAATCATTTCTCAGTTGCAGTGTGAACTTAAAGGCAGATACTCATCCTGATTGACAATAAACATCCTGTATAGTTTAGAATAACTTTTTAAATAAAATTAATTTATTATAATTTTATATTCAACCAATTATACAATTATCTTTTAAGAATTTTTAAATATACTTTTAAAACATGAGATAATTAAAATTTAACCATATTTAAAACACCTCAAAGTGTAAAATGTTAAATAATTTTTAAAAAATGGGTTGAGATTACAATTTTTCTTTTTCCTAGAACACTTTTTAGGGCTTTTTATGCATTCTTGAAATTGTCATTTACGGATATATGACAATTGTTAATATATATTACACTTTATTTCTATGACTTTCAATGCGAATTGTACCCTTTGTAGTTGTTATTGTATAATATTATTTGGATTATTTTTATGCTATGGATTGACTTGACTGTCTTCTTCAATTAATCTTCCTATTTTGTGAGGCATTTTCTTTTTGTTCCATTGTTGTAATTTTTTGACATTATTTTTAGCAGAAACAATTCAAGGATTAGAGAAAAGTATAAAATCTCTGGTTGAAGCCTTAAATACAGTTGACTTTTCTGTAACATCTGTAAAATCAGCGTGTGAACTTTTTATGAGATTCATCACTCTGGCATCCTTAGATCACAGTGTAAGTAGTTCTCTTTTTATTAATACATTTTCAGAGTATATGTATTATTTTATACATATATCATTGATCTTATATTTCATAATTTTACTACTTAATTTATTTCATGCATGTTTCTTTTCTACATGGGCTTTTTCTTCCTTCCTATTAGCAGCCAAAACTTATGTCAAAAATTTATGCTTTGTCAATTCTGCTCGTAAGTTAATTGAAAAGTATCTTAACATACTTTTGAAATCTTTTAATACATTTGTTGTTGTTGTTATTGTTGCTTGATATTTATTTTCTACTCAGGTTTTTTTCTGTTAAATTGTTGACTTATGAAATATTCATCTAAGATAATGCTTACAAATTGTTGCTGTGTTAGAAAATATCTTGTGTTGTGAAGAAAATCCTTTACTGTGTTATCTTAGTAGAAATGTTAGAAACTGTTTATAAAGTATTCTAAAACCCTTTTTTAATTATAAAAAAAATCCATTGAGAAAAATCTAACTTGGAAGCTGTATCAAAATTTAAAGGAAAAGTTTTTTTCTTTTATAAAAAAAGCAATTGAGATTTATCATATGCCGTATTGTACTTCATTTAATTTTATTTTTGAAAAAATTAAATTAAAAATTTAAAAAAAAAAACATTTTTTCTAATTCTTGTATTAACTATAAAATTAATACAAGAGCATTTATTAATTTTATAATTAATATAAGAATTATAAAATTAATACATGACATGGTTTCTTTTTTTAAATGAAGGGGGAAGACCCAAATAGAAATTTTGCATGAATATTTGGAATTAATATGCAGTTGATACATGAATATTTTATTTAAAATATTATTAGTAGTAAACTTGTCTCATTTGGAAATGTTTTTTGTAATTTAAATAAAAATGCCTACTATATATTGCTTTCTTAACAATTCAGTTGCCTATTAGATTTTTAATAATGTGTTCAAATATAAGCCAGTACATTGAAATTTCATTTCATGATGGCAAATATTAAATGAGTAGAATTTAAATAGCTTTAAACTAGAGAAAGCAGTTTGAAGCTATTATAATTGTATTTTTATTAGTACTTATTAAATATACTCATATTACTTATTGTCAATGTACATATTTTTTACACAGTTGTGTGAAGCTTTTACTGAGTTAATACAAATTTTAAAGACACTAGTAGTACTATATTCTATTTAAAATTGCTTATGATGTTATAGCTTCTTTATAGAGAAATAATATTGTATTTCCAATAAAATATGTAAATTTTTATTTTGATGAGTAAAAATATTGTAATTTTAGATGAAAAAAATTATGATATTTTTATGAAGGATTTTAAAAAAAAATTTATTAGCTTAAAAGATTACTAAAGAAGAAGAAAGACAATTTTTAATAAAATAGATATGATTGATTGAATATTAATGTTTTTAAAATTAAATGTGACTTATCTTTTTAGGACATTAAAGAGTGCAAAAGAGTTTTATCCTTGAGAGCTGTGAAATTCCTTCGTAGAGTTTCAAATGCTCGAGCTAAAATAGCAAAAATTGGTGAAAAATTTATTTTTGATGACCAGGTAAAAATAAGTTATATTCTAATATTGTTAAAATCATGTATTGACACTGGTGATTCTTTAATGTTTTCATTACATGTTTTGTTTTATCTAAATAATGACATATATATATATATATATATATATATATATATATATATAATATTTTAGACTACTTCAAAATTTGTATTCTAAAAATATGCATTATTATTGTGATTATTACAGTGTGAATTCAATAATTGTTTTTTAATTTAAAAAATTATCTTGTTTTAAATAATTAAGAAGTATTAAGACATATATAAGCAAAGATAGGTTGAATTTAGTGATGACAAGAAGCTATAAAAAACTCATCAGCACTGAATGAAGTACTACTACTTTTATACATCCTAGAATTACTTTTTACTTAGCTTTGCCTAAAACCAGCAATAATATTTACTGTCCCTTAGTTACTAAATTTATTGTCTGGTATATCTTTCTTGCAATAAAGAAAAAGTCAGCTTAATAAGTTTTACATAGTGCAATCGAGATAAAATTATTTTGGCATTATATAAATATATATATTCAGATTTTCAATCATTAAAAAAATACTTTTTATTGATCCACTCGAGTTCAAATACATTTTTTAAAACTTTTAGTGGATGACACTTGATAGATAATAGATCATATTGATAATAGATATCATTTTGTGTTAAAATTTTAATAGAAATACTTGTGCGTTTGAGAAAAAATAACTCATATATCAACCACTTTGAGTTCAGTGAGGAAATAAATAATTAGTACATGAATTTCACTTCTAAATTTTATTATGTATTATTCTTTAATATTTATTTTTGCATTCTACTGATTTTCTTGTTTAATCTTGGTTAACTTTTTTCATGTGATTTTTTTTTCTTTAATTATTTTCAGGTGATATTGATTCACTCACACTCAAGAGTTGTGTATCAGACATTAGTTGAAGCTCACAATTCTAAAAAGAGATTTCATGTATATATTACAGAGTCAGCTCCAGACTTTTCTGGGTTAGTAAATATTGCTTTGTTATGATTTTTTAAAGTATATGTATTTTACTTATATTAATTATATGAAAGTAGTAAAGGAAATTTCAAATTGTGTTATGCTTTGGATGGCAAAGAATTTATTTTAGTATATCTGATTAAAGTTTTAATATTTTATGTTTATTAATAAATGAATGAAATTATTAATTTTATGTTAAATAAATGAAAAATAAGAATGAAGCAAGTTGAGTTTTTACAAGCCACAGAGCTATATCAAATATAGCAAAAGCTGCTCCAAAAACATTTTCATTGAAGTTTTAGTAGTATGTTACACATTCAATAATTATTCTCATTAATGAGTTGTTGGTATTGTTATTCCATAACAGGTAATTATGTTAATCACTTGTGTAAAATTCTGTATGATAAATGTGGAATTAATTTTTTGGTTATGATATTTTTTCATATATAAGATCATTTCAATATTTTTAACAAAATTGACGACATGTTTTATAATAGGAGATATTGTGTGTATAGGAATTGAAATAAGTATTGCAATTTAAAAAATACATATTTAAAAATTAAAAAGATAAATATTTTTGAATAAAAGTTAGTTAATATTATAAGACAATAAATTCATTATATGCTTAGAAAATAAGCTGGTTTGTGCATGTATAAAAGTGTTTAACTTTTTTTCCCCTGAAGTAGTTAAAAATGTTTATATCACCTACAATGAATTATACTTTAAGTATTTGTTGGATTATATATATAATCATAATAATTTATTTTTAATGA
Source organism: Argiope argentata (assembly GCA_026289955.1). NCBI lineage: Eukaryota > Metazoa > Arthropoda > Arachnida > Araneae > Araneidae > Argiope > Argiope argentata. The sequence continues at coordinate 46,242 of JAOUZG010012139.1, read as the reverse complement.
CATTTAGAATTCAAAACCTAAAATCTTTGTTAAGTATAACCACATTTGTAATTTTACATTAAAATATGTTCTAGTTTTATTGATACTGAATACAAAGTAAGCTATTTAAATATATATATTTTAATGACAGTAAAAGCAATTTGATAACTTAAATCAATTGTCAATTAAAATGAAAAAGTATACCCATTTTTGCCATTTTCTCAAAGTGTTCATTCATATTTTTTTCATCATATATTTTATCACATACAAATACTCTATATTTTATGCAGATAGAATATTAACATTGAATTTTATGCATTATTCTTTAGAAAACTGATGTATGAGAAACTTGAAAAGGCTGGTCTATCATGTACACTAATACTAGATGCTGCTGTAAGGTAAATATAGTTCTTAAATAACATTTTCATAAATTTCCTATTGAAAATAGTAATTCTTTACTCAAGCATTTTCCCTATATAGTATTTAGGATAAAATATAGCTTCTGTTTCATATCATAAGAATTAAGCTTCCATCTAAAAAAAAAAACTAGATTTTTTTTCTTAAGGAACTAAATAGAAAATTTTTACTGTTAAAATATTCATAATCCATTGATTTCTTTTATTGCAATACAAGGTCTAATATATATATCCACTTGCAAACCTTTTTTTTTTTAGAAGCTATAACTTATTCTTCAAAAGTAATTAATTTAAAGACAGAAAAATATTTATTAATTTCAGCACTTCTAGTGTATCTTAATTTCTTCTTTTTTTGAAAAAAAAAAAAAAATTAATGAAATAAGTCATTTTATTAGAAAATTGGAGAAATCACATTATTGTAAAGATGTAATTTAATCAGATAGTAATGTCTTAAGAAATTATTCATAAACTGTTAATGAAGTTTATTTTTTTAAGGATTAAAATTTCACCATGCATTTGGAAAATGCATTCAGAACATGTCCCCGTCCCCCTGTCTTTAATATTTTTTAACTAATAGAGCAGTATTAGTGTCTATCATATGTATTCGATTGCTGTTGTCAAGGCTTCATTGCCTGGAATATTAATTTTAATTTTTTTTATTTTAGTCTATTATTTATAATTAGATATTTGCGAAGTCAGTTATAATTGTCCTTATTATATAGTATTAAATTGCATGTTGTCAGTGCTGAATTCATTTTCTTATTCTTCATGTAAATTTTGCATTTGATTGTACTGTCAAAATAATACAGTGCATTTTTATCCAATGCCTCTTCTGCTGAAAGATTTATACATACATATTTGCTTTTGTTATAAAAATTTCAAATATTATAACTTTCTCTTACTAATCAAACATTTCATACTATATTCATAATTTCATACACATGCTTTATAACAATGTATAAATATATCCATTAAGTGCTTGCATGTTAAACATATATCATAAAAAAGCATTGTGTAGGTAATTATTAATTGATTGGATTTGTTTTAGAGCACATAATAGACGAGAATTGCTTACACATATGATTAACTTTCAAACAATAACTGTGAATGATAATCTAGTGTTTTAAAATGTATTTATCTATATTTAATGTAAAATTCTTATCTAAGTCATTTTTTAAATTATTACTTCAAAAGCTAAAAATTGTAAACAATATTCATGTACAAGACATGATTTTTTATTTTATTTTTTACTAGAATGCAGGGGATTGTTTAAAACCTAATTGGTCCTCTTTTTAAAGTATATGATAAATTAGGAGGTTTTATTTTGGGGGGAGGGGGCGGTATACTTTGTGTGTAATTTTAAAAAATCTTATTTATAATTAACAAACAGAAGGGAAAAGAGGGAATTTATAGATGTTATAATAAATTGTTAAATCTGTTTTAATAAAATTCTTTTTTTTATGTATTCAAGATCAAAATATTTTGAAGTTAATACATTTAAAGTATCTATGCAGTCATGCTTTGGATTTTGATAAGCTCAGTAACTATTGAAGTTTTGTGACATATATATTACATCTAACTGTTTTAACATTTTATTATATTTTATTTAAATTCTTATTAAGTTGCTCTTGAGCCTTCATGTAATAAAGATGAATAACTTTCATTTGTTCCATATGCATGTAATTACAATTCACTTATATCTTTTGTTTTGTTTTTTGTCAGTTATGTTTTAGAAAAAGTAGATTTAGTTTTTCTTGGTGCTGAAGGAGTTGCTGAAAGTGGTGGCATCATTAATAAGGTAAAATAAAATAAAAATTTTAAATATTTTTAGGAAACTTTTTTTTTCTCTTTGTGTTAGCATTTTAAAAACTTTCAATTTTCTTGAATATGAAAAGAAAATGTTATAATACTAAAACATTTCAATCTCAAGCTTTCGATGAATATCCATGCTTTAAACTTTTCTCAGTCTGAAAAACCGTTTCTGGAATTCCATTTTCTATGAATATCATATCTTAAAAATATAATGATATTTGAAAATTAAAATGCATCTTTGTGAAATCAGTTTGCCAATTTGTATCTATTAAATAGGAATGCTAAAAATGCAATGCTACATTTAGGTGTAATACAATATTTAGCACCTCACATGTTGGACCAAGTCCAATAATAGACTATTTCAGTATGTTAGTATGTGAATTCTAAAATATAACTTTACACACATGAAATTTTTATTTCATTTTGCCTCCAAAATTAACTAAGCAAAGGGAGGTATAATTCTATGAAAAGTTTTTTTTAAACCTTTGCTATGAAATATAATACATAGTATAGTAAATAATTGAATATATTGTATTTTACCTATTGATTTAAATGTTTAATAAGTAGAGATATGAAATGCATAGAATATTGAGAGATAACAATTTTTTAAAAATTTGTTTGGTTCAACTGTAGCATGTTATACTTTATTTATAAATATATTTTTAAAAGTCTTTTTTTTTTTTTTGTAATGAAAGATATTTCAATTTGATATTGCAAAAGTAATGGGAGTGCACAAGATTGTTGATATTGTCAGCAGTTTTAAAAATCGTTTTTCAGGTTCTACATATATTCAGAATTTTAATATTTTTGTTTACTATAGAGTTGCTAATTTTTTTAATAATTTTAGTTTTTGTGTTAAATTTTATTCCTTTAAAAAAAACATAAATTATTTTTTAAATTTGCATTTGTACAAAAAGAGTTGCTTTAGAAATGTCAGTATATTAGAATCTTGATTCCATTTCTTAAATAAGATAACAAAAAAAACTTTAATAATACTTTCTGAAATGTGCAAGAAACAAAACAATCTGAAATTTATTTTAAATTTTAGAAATTTATTCAAAGAATCATGATTAGTTTAGTCTTAGTTTTACAATGATCAAATCAAAATTCTTTATTGAACTGCTTATCATATGATTTTTTTTATTGCATGTTGATATTAATTTTGAATTATTATCTTGCTTGCAGATTGGTACTTATAACATTGCCATATGTGCTAAAGCTATGCATAAGCCTGTATATGTGCTAGCAGAGAGTTTCAAATTCCTCCGTATCTACCCACTGAATCAGAGAGACTTACCAAATGAATTGAAGGTTTGTTTTTGTGAATAATATCAAAAATTCTATTGATTTAGAAAATAAAGATAAAAGCTTTTGTAAAAACTGTCATAAAGTTTTCAATAAGGATTCAAAGTTTAAATTTTAGAGTATTATAGTAGAGTTCTTTTCACTGGTAAAAGCAAATTTAAGTTAAACAGTTGTTTAGATTGACTGATCTAGAAAAATACCTAGACTTGCTTTTATAATATTGATATGGCAGTTAGGAAATTCTTCTCCTAATAATTAAACATCTTAGTGATGGTGTTATTTTTCTTTAGAAAAGAGAGAAGTCTACTGGATATTGTTTTAGTTAGCAACTTCATATTATATTGAAATTATTGGAGAGGAGTGGCTTTTTTTTCTTCTTAATTTAAATATTATTGAGTGCATGTGGGAAACAAAAACAGAATGCCTTGTTGGTTATCCAGATCCATAGCCTATATAAAACTTCATTAGCTGCTGCTGATGGAATCAATGGTGATCATATTCTCTACATAGGATTAGCTTTTTCTTGACCATCAGTTGTTTCTGCATTTTAATAATCATATTTAAATGCTGATAAAAGCTTATGATTTTTTAAATCTCATTTTTTTCTGTTACTTTTCCATTTGTAATCTGCATTTAAAAAAAAAATTCCTAAAGAGAGTTTGAGTATGATTTGTAGGCATCTGAATATCTACTATATATTGTAGCAATCCAACATATCTTTACATGACATTGTATCTAACCCATACACCAATATTGTTATTGTTTATGCTCTCCTATGTAAAACTTATGCACGAGCATATATGCACACTTGTTTACATATTAGAAACAAAAAAGAGAATAAATGCTGTTTATACTGCAAATATAATAAAAATAATGTCATCATCAAAAACATATTAATTCCAAAAACTGAAAGTATATTATTTTGTGATTGGGGAAAAGTGGAATCTTTTGTTTTGGAAAAAAAATTGACTTGCAAATCTTTGATAAAATATATTTTAAAACACAACACTCAGCCAAACTTATTCAAAATATCAAGTATGAATCATGAGCAAATAAAAAATTAAATACTGCATGTAGTAAGGAAAATAGATACAGTGATATTACATATTTTGGTATAATTTGAACAAATTCATTAGGCTTAATGAGAACCTGATTGTGTTTAATGGCTGAACATAGTCTTCCAAAACTTTTATCAGATCTCTAGTATGTCCTAATAATTTTTGTGTAGAAGGGCTCATGTTTTAATGCATAAAACATTTGTAGTTAATAATTTTTCTTGATGGATATGTTATTATCAAATTAAGGAGAAGTAAAATTTTACTGTTTCAATATATTATTTAATTTTTAAATACTACTTTTTAGTAAATAAACGCTTCTCTTGACAAATAAATGTTTTTATCACATTAAATACCTTATCAGTCCTCAGTGGTTGAAAGCAAGTTAATCTTTTATTAGTAATAGACAACAGATATTAAAATACAAAATAAACATGATATATTTATTATCATAGGTTTGTGCTCAAAAGCAGTGTTTCAATAAGCAGTTTGTTTTATCAGATATTGTTTAATTGTGTGTTCTAAATTATTTTCTTTCAGAACATTTCAGAAGTTCAATTGCTATTTCATTTTTGTCACTCAGAGGAATAATTTAACAGATTTCATGTTATATAATCATTCTCTTCAGTATACTTGATTCTCCAATTGATTGAATTCAGATATAAAAGAATAAGCGTTTTGAATAAGCAAGTGATTATTATTTTATATCAGCAGTTGGTCACTTTTGTGATTCATCCAGTTCATTTGGTTATGCAGTATTCTTTATGACTCATAACAATCACAGTATTTCTTGGTGTGATCCATTATTCCTGGCTTTCCAACCAATAAGAGATGTAGTATAAAATATATATAAGAGATGTAGTATAAAAAGACATATTTAAAATGTTTGATTTTTCTTGGTACTTTTTTATTATTTTTATTTTCTGTTTACACTAATCACTTGACATTTTCTGTACTGGTATGCCAAATTTCAAAGTTAATTTTTTAAATAATTGGCTACTTATTTAAAAGTAAATTTGTAGTGTGTTTTGAATGGTAGCTGAATTATATTTACATGGTATTTTATTTTAATGTTTTAGATCATTATTATGTTCAGCTTTGTTTTTAAATCCTCAGACAAATTCTTATATATTTTTGTAAAATTCTGTAGATAATTAAAAATTCAGTTGCTTCAGTTAGCTTTAGAATTATGATATACTTCTATTTATGATTGTATACATTATCTATAGCCCAAAATTCAATAAATAAATACCATTTGAACATAAAGTAGAGCAAAATTAATCCTGCTGTTAATTTTAAATAGTTTTTACATGTTTTCTTCATTGATTTTAATCTATTACTATGTTGAACTTTATCATTTAATATTCTAATGTGTTTCTTTTCTAATTTTCTACCTTTTTAAATTTTTTTCATCATTAGATGGATTTTTTTTCATCATCTATTGGAATTTTTTATTAAATGAATATTTTATTGTTGATTTTTCACAATAGAGATACGATTTCCCTTTTTTTATTCCAGCACTTGTCCAGCAAAGTGAATTCAAAGGAACATCCTCTAATAGACTACACTCCCCCATCTTACATCACACTGCTGTTTTCAGATCTGGGGATTCTAGATCCTTCTGCAGTCAGTGATGAGCTCATTTCTCTTTATGTATGACCTTAAAGATTAAATGAGGGTAAATTGTATATTTATTGGTATGAAAATAAATGTCTTTTTATTAAGTGGTTGTGTATTCCAAGTCTTAGCATCTGTTTTCTTTTTAACCCTTTATCTGCTGACAGTACCTATAAGTACTAGTTAAATCTGAATTATATATTTGTAATATATCTTTTTTTGTTTATGGTATTCTAAAAAATATGGAATGTAACCCATATAGCAAAAAGTTAATATAAGCTAAAAGTAGGAATGAAAAATATTTAATTAATTATTAAATTAAGATATCTCTATTAATTAAATTTTTTTCTCTTGGGTTCCCTGGGATTATTCTGTAAGGAAACTTAACTACTGGTGCAAAATTAAGTTGAAAAATTGATGGTAACATATTTCAGTAGATAAAGGGCTAAATATGTGTAACAAATGTGCTTGTCTGACAGGAATCACTTTCGCATTTCTTATTAGAAATTATTATGGATCTTAATTTATAGATTATTAAATCTGAAATATCTACAATTGAAGGTTACCTTTCAGATTATTAATTATGACTCTGAGTTCCTCTGGAACTCTTACAAAAAACACACACAATCTACTAATGGTCTATTCACATTGAGACTCCTCAATCTACTAAAGGTTTCCACCACCATGCAACTGTTTTTCCACTCTTCACTTTACGTCCTTTTAATGAGGCCAAAACAGTTCCATGTTGGTTAGTGACATGACCATATGAAATGCTTATTCTGAAATAATCTATGAGGCTTTTTTTTCTTAAAATCTGAGATATTGCATCACTAATTCATATCAGATGCATTATATATGATATCTCTAAAAGGGCAGCAAAAACAAGTTTCATTCAAATTTGTATTAGGCTGTACTTGATACTTATCCACTCAACTAATCTCCACTATTACAAAAAAAAAATAATAATAATAATCTGCTGTTCATATTTCAATGTATGATGTCAGAACATAAGTTCTTGAACAGCTAAGCCACCACGTGCTCATGCGAACTTAATTATATTCTTATTCATTTTAATGGTTCCATTGAATGAGTCACTTTAGTATTGCAAACGATCATAAAAAACTTTGTCTCACATTGATTGTTTGAAAAAATATCACGTTTCCTATTTATTTCATTTTATATAATCACATGCTCATTTTCCTATCTTTTATTTGTTGTGGTAATTAACTTACTTTTTTAATCAGAACTTTTATAAATGCAATGGCAACACATTATTAAAAGCTGATTTTTTTTTTGAGATGTTCGTGCAGATAATAAAATGCTTATTTTTCTCTTACGGATTTTTGTTGATGCTAAAAACCTCATCCCAAAAACAGCATTATGTTCTGACATGATAAAAAAAGAAAACATTGATATATATATATATATATATATATATATAAACACAAAATGGTTAAGTTGATGAAGTTAAAGGTGTATTGAAGTTTGATTTTGAGATTCATCTGAAAAATGGATGAAGATAAAGGTTTATTACAAAATGAAAGTAAGAGATATCGGACTAGTAATTAGGCGTGGAAACTTGACAATTTATATATTTAAACTAAATGTCATGATTTAATTACATTCATATTAGAGTAAAAATTATAAAGAAAGAAAATGAAATCTTCTATCGTTGATTTTCAAGTTATCATGTGAGAACAATATTAGTTTTTATTTTCTTATTTATCTTAATTAATTTAAATCATTAACCAATTTTAACCAGTTTGAAACAATCACGAGACTGCTTTATCTTTTTTCTCTCTCTCTCTCTCTCTCATATATATATATAGATATATGTACATGTATGTATATCTATATTTATATATATATATATATATATATATGTATATAAATTACGTGTCACGTTGTTTGTCCGCGATGGACTCCTAAACTACTTAACCAATTTTAATAAAAATTTACACTCCACTTGCAGTTTGATCCAACTTAAAAGATAGGATAGTTTATTTTTCGAAATATCAATTAGTTTGGGAGAAATTAATTAAAACCCCTTAATTTCTGTGAAATTTAAACCTGTAAAGTTACTTTCTGAGTGAAACATGGCCTTCCGGAGCAGCGATCGCTCATGAGTACCTTTTCGTCCAGTAAAACCGCGTTTTTAAAATTGCCATCGTTACGCGTCCGTTCAACTTATACTCAATATCGCTGTGGAATCGGATGGACTTTTTATCGTAGACCACGGAGGTATAATTTATTTTACGAAATATCGACACAAAAATTAAATATCGATTTTTTTTTTTAAAAAAAAAGTCCATTTTGACGGGTCTATTTCTCGAATGGCCCTGTAAAATAGACGCGTAGCTGGAAAAATACAGAAAATATGTTTCCTGAAAGGCAATATGATGTAGTATGTTGTAATACAATTTAAAAAATCGAATTTCTAAAACTGAATTTTTGGCGAATTTTTAAATGAAGAGGCGAAAATTCGCTTTAATATTTAATTACGCCGAAACTTTTCAACATAACTTAATCAATTTTTTTACACAACATTTGATAAATTTTTCAAAATCGTGTGAAAGATTGTGAAAATCTGACAAAAAATTGTGCATTAATTTTTTTTTTTGTCGTTTATTGGGTTTTCCTCTTCAACATCACAAATCTAATCGATTGATAAATAAAAATGAGACTAAACTTTTTTATATATAACTTGGCATTGCTTTGACACACCCTGATCAATTTTGAAAACAATTCAGCAAAAAGTACGCATCTTATAAATTCATTCCAGGTTTTCCACCTCACATACTTTATCTGAAAGTTGGGACATCAGTAATGCTACTACGAAACCTTTGTCCTCCAAAGTTATGCAATGGCATCAAACTATAAGTGACTAGACTTCATAAGTTAGTAATCGAAGCTACGATAAATACTGGATGCGCTCCAGGAGAGTTGGTTTTAATACCCCGAATTCCACTAATTCGTCAGACTATCCTTTTGAATTTAGAAGAGTAGACTTTCCTGTAAAAGCTTGCTTTGCAATAACCGTTAATAAGTCACAAGGACAGGCATTAAAAGTAGCAGGGATCGATTTAAGAGCAGACTGTTTTTCACACGGCCAATTTTATGTAGCTTGCTCCAGATTCAGTTCATCAAGCAGCTTAATAGTTTTAGCACCAGAACCCCCCTCCCCCCAAAAATGTTGTATACAAAGAAGTTCTTGCTTAAACATAGGTATAACAATAAAATGTGGATAGCCAGCAGTTGCAAAGAAAATCATTACTTTAAAAGGATCCTTACGGACAGTTAAGGACAAGGACACATATATAAGGAGTCCAGGGGCACCGGGACCCTCCCAAAATTAGAAAACATTATAGGTAATAATTATTATAGGGTATTTTCTTAACTAATTTGTGAGACAATTTTTTATCCATAAGTTTCCCAAATTGTCGCTAATGAGCATGCGCGGGACTTCTGAAATTGTATGAAAGATTAGAATACATTTCTCTGGCGGGGAATAACAACATTCAATATGCGGACGCATAACGGTGGGATTTAGTCACTCACTCGAGATTTTATGGAATATTTTGTTTGGGAAATCGTAACCTTGTTCAGAGTAGGTTGGAGAATGTGTTTTATACAATTATTTGCTCAAAGTCTGTATTTAATACGAATTGGATTTATGAAAAAAATCTTGATTTTTCTGAAAGGATTCGAGAAGTCTCGCAAAATCCATTTGTTGCTTACTGCTCGCTTTGCAAGAAAATAATGAGCTTAAGTAATATGGGAAAATTGATATTATTAGGCATGCCAAAAAAGAGCGAAGCACATTCATACTAATTGTATTTTTTTTAAAAAAAACTGTCAATATTAGAATATAAATTTATTTAAAACTTTCATTTTTAATTTTCTAGCGAGCAAACTAAAGTTTTGATCTTCAGAAAATTTTGGCATGGAGGGGGAAAAAAACTGCTTTTCTAAAAATTACAGATTATACAATAATATTGTCACGTGACCATTTCAAACGAATTTAAAACGTAACTTGGAAAAAAAATGCTTTAAGGAAAAAGTTTTAGAACTCGACCTATTTAGAATTGGGGGGGGGGGTCCTTTTCTTAATTGTCGACGCACGCAAAATCTGATAGTCACGTGATTGTCTCACCGATTAAAACTCCATAATGATCTAAATTAATTCAGAAAAGCGATGACTTAAAAAATAATAATGCTCTCACATGTTAACATCAAATTCGCTATAACAGATTTCAATTTTTTAAATGTTTAAAATGCTTTATGATTTTGTTATTTTTTATTAAATTCAACACATCTAAGATTCCAAAAATTATTTTTTTTTAATTTGAGTTTTTGTAAATATGATTACAACTTGTTATTCAAAGCTAATTTTTTCCTCATTGAAGCACCACGTGCTCTTGTAAATTCAATTATATTTTTACTTATTTTAATTGTTTCGTTGAATTAGTAATTTTGGTATTGCAAACGATCATAAAAAACTTTGTCTTGCATTTATTTTTTTAAAAAGTATCCAATTTCCTATTTATTTTATTTCATATGATCATGTGTAGAAAATTACATTTTTCTAGCTTTTATTTGCGATAGCAATTAACTTTTTTTAAAATCAGCTTTTGTAAATGTGATGGCAGCACGTTACTAAAAGCTAATTTTTTTATGATGCTCGTGAAGATATAATTTTATTTTTATTTTATACGAAATAAATTGTTGAAAAGTACGATTAAATTAAACTTTTAAAAATTAATTAAAAATAGAAATTTAATTTATAGGTCAAAATATCAGTATCATTGAAAAGTTAATTTTTTGAGCTTTAACTTGATTCAAAAATCAATTTTGTGCTGTAATATTTTCAGAAGTTATAGCGAAAAAACGTCAACAATTCGCTTAATTTTTAATTAAAATTTTAATTAAAAATTTAAAAAAAGGGCTCCGAGATGCACATTACCGGTCCTCAAGGTATATACGTGCCAAATTCGGTAGTTGTAGGTCGAACGGTCTGGCCTGTAGAGCGCCAACACACACATTGAGCTTTATTATAAGTATAGATATAGACTATAGATGATAAGTAAAAAAACTACAATTGTTCAAATACTGTACTCAATTGTGAGCCACTCATTTATTATTTCATTGTAGAAGTCTTTGTTTGAATTCATAGAATTTCATGATGTCCTGTATTTTGTTACTATTGACAAATTTTCCTTGATAGGCAAAATGCAAATGAACAGAAATAATTCCTCTAAGATGGTATCATCATATAAATTGTCACATCGCCTGAATCTTCAGTGATGAAATGTAATTAATAATAGTCGTTCAATCAAAAAAAATTCGAACTCGAGATTTTAACGAATTTTTATATTCTGGTCCTCTCGGAATTCGAAAAACACATTTTGGAAATTATTTCACGATATCTGTGAAACAATAACTCAAAAACACTTTCAGCTAGACGGGTGAAAATTGGCGTATGATCTTTATACCAAATGTGTAGATTTTTTTCAAGTGAATAAAATCCATTCTGGGGAAGTCCTTCTATCCACCTGTCCAAGTATAAGATACAAAAAGAAGAGAGCTAAAAGAATGAAATTTGGTACACATGTTTAATATCTAAACGGTCGATACTTATCAAATTTGTGCGTCTGTTGGTCTGTATTTTCAAAAGCTGTAAGTGTGATGGCTCAAAAATGTATTGACTTAAATATATGAAATCTGTCATCTGATTTGGGGACTACTATTGTTTTAACAGTTGGAAAAAAGGCGTCTGAAATAGCAATTCGATTTTCAGATATTATTATCTGCATGCCATTAATCTCCAAAAAATCGTCATTACTCACGCGATAGGTTCAGTAAAAATACTAAATTCTCTCTTAATATAAATATTTTCTATTGTTCGTAAATGCCATTCAAGGCATTTTCGAAAATACATTATTTTATATTCGGGAAAGGGAATAACACCTTTATTAATGAATTATGCTAGAAAGTTTGATGATCAGTTTCGCTCTTTTTTGAGTTAACTCATAATATATTAAGCAAAATCAGATTTATATTAGGCAACTAGCAGTATCCTCACGGCGTACCAAGTATTCTAGCCATCCAAGGAAAAAATTTAGCTTTAAACTTAAGTCTGGCCATCACCCGTAATGACATGGGCATTTTATGCAACATCGAACAAACATAAAAATATAGTTAGAAATTATCAAAAATAGCTACAAAACAATCTTTAAAGCACACATTTCTGAAATATTTAGACTATTACTAAGGTAAAAATATAATATTACCGTAGACAAAACACAGGCGATCATTTCGCTCCTCAGGATTCTTTCTGTCTCCGCAATTCGGTTGCAGTGCGATTTAAAGAAATACAATTATTTCTCTCATCAAAAGACTCTCCTTCATTAAGTGTGGTCATTATTTCTCTGATATTTGCTAACCGAACGTTTCTTTCCTCTTTATTTTACTTATAGCACAATATCTTTTTCGCATTTAATATGTTTCAACATAGGTAGTATTTCCTTCTTTTGGGCGTAATGAGATTTGAATCGCAGTTTAAAATCAAAAGTAAACAAAGAAATGCGTCACATATGCATAACACAGCTCTTGCTATTTGTACATGCGCAGTTTGAGGTTTTCGCGCATGAGTGGATGAATGTAAAGTTAAAATCTTAATTATAAAACTTTCTGTATTATTCTGATATGACTTGAATGAACTAAAACCTTTCCCGGTAAATGCTGTACAAAATGATATAAATATCTCCACTATCAGTTAACTATTTCTCGAGTTTTTGTGGTTCAAAGATACAGACGCTTTCAGGAGACTTCATTTTATAGTATGTATAGATTAAGCAAAATCGGATTTATGTTAAGTAAAGTATTTCTTTTTAGTAATCGACCTATTTCAATATCTGATGCAAATCTTCGATTTTCTCGTAAGACCTGCACGCCGAATTTCACGCATCTTATTCTCTGCGTTTTTTATTGATCTTAGTGTCATAGTTGCGTCTCTTCCCTCCTTCTTTTAGAGAAGCTTAAAATTTTAAAAGTATTTAGAACTTTGAAGCCAAATATTTTAAAAATTACCATTTACATATCATGCAATTTAACATTTTGGGCAGGCATAATAATCGTAAAAAATGGCGTAGATGCCTGGATAAGTAGAGTAAATATCATCGGAGTATCTGTATATTGTACTGCGCTTTTGGTTCGTGTAGATTGAGAATCGATAAAACAACCTCTCAGAAATCACAAGACGTTTATTCGTAGAAATCTCTGAAGAATGCAGGAAATTACAGCAGTTACGAGTCACAATTCGCAGCTCCAATTCAGCTAATGCAACAGGAAACAGCTTCCAAACACAGAGGTCTCTAATACCTCAGACAAATAATAGCTTCTGTGCACTGGACTGACCATCCAGTCTTCACTACTCTCTGGTCCTCATGGTCAATTGGGCGGTGATGTTTACACTAGACTTGGCGTACAAATCTAGAACTTTCGCCAAGGCTCTAGGCTATCTCGCCTGATAATGGTCCTAAAGCTTAGATGATAGAATTTTCCAGAACTATATATTTTTCGCCAAATCTCTGCAAATGCCGTTTTTACGTAAAATACGTCTAATTTAAGCGATTTTCACCCCAGAATCTCAGATCTGTCCGAGATATTTCAAGATGAATACAAATATTTACAGAAATATTTCCAAATTTTGTGACAATATTAATTTTCTCTCTTCATTACAGAATAAAAAAAATTTAAATCCTAAAAAATTGATTTTAAAAATTAGCATGTAAAATTGAGAAATTCTTTAAGACATTTTGTTATTTGAAAATTTTTGCATAATTTGTTGTACCTCGACATTTATTAAAAACTAGCCACTTTTAGTGATAAGTTGGTTCCTGGAATCAGTAATTGACTTTCTATTAAGCTTTTTATGTAAAGTTATTACAAAAACTGACCCTCAACAAAATACTTTGAATTAAATTTTTATTTACATATCGTACTATTTTAGACCTCACACCCTTCGATCCATTTCATTGTTTTTCTATCCATACATTTATCAAAACAATTATATCACTAAAAAGAGTAACAATGTTTAAAAATAGATGCATTGTACAATTTTTTTTTCACTTTTATCATTTCATTACTTGTTTATGAAATTAAATCATTTGTTTCAATTGCAGAAATTAAAAAAATTAAAGAAAATTAATAAAAACTTAAGAACAAAAATTATTAAAAGTAAGCATTATGCTGAAACCTTCTTATTCTATTAATAACAGAGAAGGAAAATAAAAATTATTCTTTTTTTTGTTTTCAACTAGTGAAAAAAAATTCATGTAATTGAATATTTGATGAAACAATGAAAACGTTCATTTAGAATAATGAAAATATTCTTGTAAAATACACTTAAAAATATCTTTTAAAAATAATTAATTTAGAACCAAATAATTTTTGAACAGTTAAATGGATATCAATAAAAAGATAATATACTTTTAAAACTACTTAAAATCCTTTTTTTTTGTTAAAATATTTTTACTAATTATAAAAAAACCTCAAAATTTCATTTAATTTTTAATTAATTAAAATTTAAAATAATATTATCTCTGGGGAGGACATTTGATCACTCGAATGTATAAAAGCATGTGCCAAATGTGATAGCTGTAGTTCAAATAGTCTGTCCTGCAGAGTAAAAACATACATTTTCCTTCATTATTAGTAGTAGATACTTATATTCAAATTTCTAAATGAAAGCAACAAGAAATTTTATAAAATATTTAAATGTCACTATTTAGTTGAAAGGAAATTTTAAATTTTAAAAATGAATGAAATATAAATCTGCTTCTCATAAATGCACAAATACTTATTGAGCTATTTAAATAAATTCATGACGTAATATTTTTTTAAATATTAAATTTATAATAAATTTATATGGAATAATTTAAATCAGAAAGTTTAACTTCAGCTATTCTATCGAAAGAATCTTGTTGAAATATTTGTTCCGATGTTGGCAATACAAAAAAAATTTGAAGATTTTAAATACAATATTTCACTTCAATTTAAATTCTTACAATTAATTTCATTTCTCCATTATATGAGAAGCCAAGAGCAAGTATCATTAATTAAATCTAAATATCCCACTCATCGTTCTAGTCAGTAATCATATCTTTTTAAAGGCTACTTTTCCAAACTAATTATTCGTCACCTACAATTACTTTCGAACAAAAGCTGAGTAACTGCAAACGTCCGTTCGTACTCGTAACGACCGAAACTCACCATTAAACTAAAAAGGAACAATCACTGTAAGCGTTTCTGTTTTTTTATACCTTTTACACGGAGAGCAATTCATTACAAAGATTTTCCATCACCCTACCTATACCCACAGCGAGCCACTCCATTATTAATGAGGCATAAATATGAAATGCTGGTCCTACAAAATCAACTGATTGTGACGAGTAAAATTGCAGTGGAGGTTCAGCAGAAACACCTACAGCTGGACAGAGTGGAGAGCATTCGTATAGAACTCGCAGGTCTTTTCTCCTCTCCAATGCCAGGTGCAACACAGGTATGAAATCGTTTGATGTTTGCTTTTTAATTTTTTTTCATCATACATAAATATATATATTCAACATCGAAGTAAAAACAAAAATCCATTATGCATATGAACATATTTTTCCTGATTATATAATTTATAATAAAATTTCATAGTTTCTAAGAAACTTTAGGAAAGGGAAGAGTATATATAAATACATAAATATTTTGATAACTACAGGAAAAAATGGTTGAATCATAGTTTCTTTTTTTAATTTTTTATTCGTTCTCATTGTTTTGCAAAAATACAATTATTATTTATGGAAATAAAATAAGTGTATTCAAATGCAATTTTTTTGGAATTTTAATTAAGTACTTTTTATCTTAATTAATTTTTTAAAGAAATATGGAATTATTTATGAAATAATTTATAAAAAAGATTCGAAAAGATAGTTCAAAATAAAAAACAAATATTTTTTTCCTTTTTTTTTGTAATTAATGGTATTTTTTACTTTATTTAACAAACAAAAAAATTTCATCGGGTTTTAAATAATTTTTTCTTAAGAAATATTTTCTGAGTTTTCTCTTCTATAAATTTGTTGACTCAACATTTAAACAGTTTCAGGGGGGAAAAAACTGTGCTAAACTAAGCAAGAAATTTTTAAAATACAAAATAGTAAATTAGTAGAAAAATTTTATTTACCAAGGTCAAATAAGGATTCTTTTATATGAATATTTATGAGATTGTATTTCCCCCCCCCTTGATTGTTTGAAAATACTCACAAACACACATTTGGAGCTAATATAATTTGTTGTAAGAATATTGAAAAGCATTGTATGCAAAAATAAAGACAGAATTTACATAATAGCCTTATTGGTATTTAGATGTTGAGAGCAAATGTTTCTTGAAATAAATTCTAGTTGTTTTATTATAAAATGCGAACAATTATTTTATATGAATTTAAATAGACAGAATGAATAAAAAAATACCCCTTTGTATTTGAATTAAATTTTGAAAAAGGAAAATGTAATTAAATCAACAATGGTAAGCTTTGAAACCAATCTTCAGAAATAAAAGTCTTAAAAATAATGGTTTTTAATTAAAATAAAGGTTAGAAGATTATATAATTTTAAAAATAACATTTAGCAAACAACATATTATGGGAAGAAAATGCTAATTTAAACAGTCTTCAAAGATAGTATTTAATATGTAATTTATGGTGTTTTTTTTAAAAATCAAATGTAAATTAATTATATAGTTTTTGTAATGTAAAAAATATTTTGTTCGAAATTTAAAAAAAAATTATGTTCTTGTGATCTTAAAATGTAAATCATTTCAGAATTAAATTGTATTATTAAATAATAGTTTTTTTTAACATTCATAACAAAAATGGTTTAGTTTATGTTTCACTTGCAAATAATTTCCTTCATGACTTGTAAACATTCTCAAAAAAATGTTTTAAACGGTACGCTCATTTAAAGTGTGTGAGATATTCGAAGTAATTGATTTTTTGTTAAATTAAAAATAATCATTTTTATAAAATAACCGCATATTTTAGTAAATTAGAATCATTTTAAAGTTGTTATTTTAAATACATCAAATAAGGATTTTTTTTCTTCCTAAGATGAAAATATATCGCTTAGAATAACCTATTTTAACAACAATGAGAGAAGCATGATATATGTGCGATTTCACTGCCCAATTTCCTTCATGTCTGGCTGAATAAAACCCATTTTGTGCAAAATACAAGGAAAAGTTGTTGCCAAACACGTATCTTTCTTGCTCAAGGTTGGAGAGAATGCAACAATACTTTCAAATAATGTATTTGCATCCGAAAGAGGGCAATAAATCTTATGTTCTTTTCCAAAACTTACAAAGTCGAAAGATTTTCGTTTCCAAAGCTATTTTGATGAAGAGAAGACCTGGAAATCCTCAATTAATAGTATTATTTCATAGTTTAAAAAATAGTAATTTTTTTATTTGCAAAATTTACAAAATACGTGTTTTATTAATAACTTTAGAATTAGAGAGAATTTGCTAGGTGTGGTGCGTATATATATTAAAAATTTTATAGTCATGTTTGGCAGTTAATTTTTCTTTCTTTTTTGCCTAAAATATTGTCTTCATTTAGTTTTAGTGAAATCTAACGCACAGTTTCTTATTTGTGCGTGATTCCCACAGAAAAGCCTTTTCAATCATCGAGCAGTAACAGACATCAGAGTCTTGTTAAATTGATAGCCTTATATCTATCCTATGAATTGTGTCAACGAACCTTTCTAATAAACAGGAAGTCTCAAGCTCAATCCATCCTAAAAAATTCCACGATTTTATTTTCTGTTTACTCAATTCAAATTTCTTTTTCCAATGATTTTATTAGAAACACTGAAACCATTACTGTTCTCTGGAACGTTATGGATAAAATATAAGAAAATTAATATACAAATTTTAGCTTAAAAATAAAATAAAATGTGCCAACTCAATTTGATAACCAATATTTAAAATAAGTATTTAAAAATAAAACTACTTGTATTTTGGGAATATAGAAAAATGTAGTTTATTATTACACTTTTAGAAGAAAAAATTCGAAGATTTTTTTAAAGCAAAAATTTTATTTATATATATATTGCTATTGTTTTTGCAGATGGAAATACCCGTGGATCAAGAGCCTTATCCCATGAAGAAACGAAAGCTATCTAATCCCGAGAGCATGATCGAAGCTCAACCCCTTTTACCCAGCCAATTGACAATTTTTTCTAGTCGAAGAACGTCGCCCCTTTGTGCTTTTGCTACTTCCATTCTTTTCATTTACATCTGTGGAATCAGTTTTTATCTTTGGTCTTCGAATTTTTCCTGCCGACTGCGAAATCTAGGCGATTCGACACCCATTCCATTGAGTAAGCTGGCTTTCGACATAGAACAAAAGGGTCGGTACATCATCATCAAGAACTACATCAGATCAGCGATCCGAGCTGATGAGAAGAACACCATGACTTTTGCAACGGCTGCCGTTTTCACAGAACTGAGTCACCTCCCCGAGATTTGTGGAAGATGGAAGGGACCCATGTCAGTTTCTGTGTATGCTCCGGGTTCCGATTTCAAGACCGCTCTGAAAAAGATCTTCAGTCTGAGACTTGCTAACTCTTGCATCCACCAGAACGTCACGTGGCATCTTTATTTCGACATAGAATTCAGTCCTTCCTGGGATCAGTTCAAGTCTCCAGAAGAAGAGGCAGCATTGGCTTCACCAACTTCGAACTCATACGATGTGTGGGCCAAGGGAACTTTTAAGTCGCATGGCCATCTACCTTTCCCCGCCAATGTTGGTAGAAACGTAGCCATTAAAGAAAGCAGAACGGAGTACATCTTAGCATCAGATCTTCATTACTATCCGAGCATCAATATTATCCCAAGATTCCTACAACTTTTGAAATATCAAGGGCCATCAGGGAACAGAGTCTATGTTCTGCCAGTGTTTAAAATGGCGGGATATGGAAAACCACCAGAAACCAAAAGTGAGCTGGTACAGATGACGGCGGAAGGAAATATTGTACTGCACACTGGTACATTAGACTGTACACAATGTAATATATTCCCGAATGCTAGAAAGTGGCTGGAAGTTAGATCTCCCGATGAAACACTTTCTGTCTATTATGTAAGCAGAGAAAAGGAGGAATTCGAATCTTGGCAGCCTTATTACATATCGACTAGAGATATACCACCTTTTGATGAAGATCAGATCAAAGAGGGGAAATTCGATAGAAAACTGCAGGTAGGAAATTTTAATTTTTCTTGTTAAAGTTTTATTTCTTAAATTTCATAAGTTCAAGAATATTATCCGATCTAAAAGGGGCTTTGTATAGATTCAAAACATTGCGTTCATCAAAATAAACTAAAAAAAAACAGAGTGATAACAAATTATTAATATAGTTAAAATGAAATCTGAAGTGTGTATTTCAATGTATCATGTCAGAACATAATTTCTTTAATGTTAAATTAAAGTGCATGTTAAATCATATTTTTATTAATTTGTATTGTTTCATAAAATTAGTCAATTTAGTATTGCAAGCGATCCCCCCCCCCCAAAAAACCCCTTTTTTTGCATTTATTGTTTAAAGAAATATCACATTTCCTATTTATTTCGTTTCATATAATCACGCGCTCAAAACGGCATTTTTCTAGGTTTTATTTGCTGTAGTCATTAACTTATTTTTTTAAAAATGAGACCTTTAGCAAATGCGATGGCATCATGCTATTAAAAGCTGATTTTTTAAGATACTGGTGCAAATAATATTTTTATTTTTCGCCTATGGATTTTTGTTGATGCCAAAAAACCATATCCCCAAAACAAGATCATGTTCTGAAAGGATAACTAGAAACACAATGATGTAGCATTTTAACGAAGTAATTGGCACCCAGGGCAAATTCTGTAAAATTTGCCAGGGATATTCTATATTTCTTTGTCATATTCGATTTCATGTTCTGAAATTTTGTCACCATGGCACCCACCTAAGAGTGGCTTCTAATACAATTATATTTCCCGTAAGTTGCATATTTATTATTTATCATATAGCTTTTACGATATATTTAAAGGCAATTTCTTTCCTTCTTAATGTAATAATGAATCATTCGTGTATATTTATTGTATATATATGACATAAATCAGTTTGAAGTTAAGGCTGAATCATGATTTTTGATGTCTAGTATTTTCTGCCAAGGAATTATTCCAATTATCATGTCAAGAGTTATAAATAAATTTAAACGCGAGAGGATTTCTTCGCCAGTTGGAAACTGTCAGAAAGGTTTCTACGCTATCAAAAAAGTAATGAAACAAAATGTACTTTATTTTTTGTCGAATCGGACTTTGGTGAGAGGAGAGTGAGATAAGTTGAAAATTAATTTGAATTTTTTATTATAAATGCATTGAGATAAGTTGAAAATTAATTTGAATTTTTTATTATAAATGCATTGTTATCAATAAACAGTGAATAATTCAATTATAATTGGCGTACAGAATAAAGAAAAAAACATTCTTAAGCAAATGGAAAATTTCATAATTTATACATAACGATTATAAAACTAAATTGCTCCTTCACGGAAATCTTTTTTGATGTATATGAACTTAATGGTTAATCTTTTACTTCTTGAATACGAAATAAAGAGAAAATAGCCGTAAAAAAATCAAACTCGAGGTTTTAACGAATAATACCGTTTCAAATTCCCTCAGTTAGAAAAAGCCATTTTTTAAAAATATGTCTATGACAAAGGTATTTCAAAAGCGCTTAGAAATAGACGGATAAAATTTGACAAATTGTCTTTACTCTTTTGTAGATTTCTATCAAATTTTGAGCAATATCTAGTCAGAAAAAGCCTGTCAATCTAACTGGCTATTTGAATAAATAAATCAACACCATAACTATAAAACGTAGCCAGTTAGGTGGATAAAATTCGATATAGAGATTTAACATCTATTTTACACATTTATCAAATTTTGAACCAGTTCCAACATGAATTTAAACATCTATCGGTCTGTCCTTTCAGAAACATTCAGGGGTGTTTGTGGGACCCCAAAAAATCCCCTGAAACTTTTGCGAACTTACTACCGACATTTTGGAGTTTCGAGAAGGGGGGGGGGAGAAATGAAAAATTACAATTATGAAGTATTGAATGACCTAATTATAAAAGTTCAATGAATTATTGAACAAAATTACCCATATCAAAATAAATAATTCATTATTATTCCTACTTCCTTTTGAACGACGATCCCCAGAATTTCCGGGTATCGAAGTTCAAAATCCCCGGAATTCCGGGGTTTCCCCGGTGCACAAACACCCCTGAACTTTGCTCTGTGTTAAATTTTGATTTCAAGCGCTTAGAGGTTGTGCTAACATCAAAATTTAGCCGAATGATTACTCCAAATTTGTTTATTCATAACAATCACAATCTGATAAATACACAACATAAAACATTCACAAAACAGGAAAACAATGAGAAAATTTATACATTGCAACATTTGTAATCTAACTTCCACCTGACATCCATGCTTTTCATTCTTAATACCACCAAACACAACAAAACACATCACATCATATTAACTCTCGCCGACAAAGTTCAGCCTTTTACGCCACCGGTATGCCAAACATACTATTAATGTAAATACTGGGCTGACATCTATCGGCCGTTCTGATAACTATCTAGTCACGTTCTTTACAGGGTGGATCCCCCTTGATTAGAGTACGCAAGCAAGTTTTATGGAGACCACTCCCGTTAGTTGCAAGATAAACTGAATAATTAAACAGCGTTAGTAGTCTCTCAAAAACTTTCTCGTTTACTGTCTAATTAAGATTATAAACTGCCCCTGGCATAGCATCAAAGAAGAAAAATGAAATTTAAACTTAAATCTAGTCTTTACCCGGCATGACATGGACATATTACGCAACAAACATAAAAATATATTTAAAAATTATGAAAAATCTGACCACAATCTAAAATATTTAAACTGCTAAAAAGTTTTGAAATTTAAAAAAAAAAAAACGATTTGTCGTACACACAGGGGACTATTTCGCTCCTCAGGAGATTCATTACGGTATTAGATAATGGAACGTTTCTTTCCTCTTCATTTTCCTTACAGCACAATAAACGAAGCTTTTTGAATAAATTATTCAATGGGCAGACAAGCTTGCTATCAAAGACGCAATTATAAATGTGGTGTCAAAGATCATATTTTAAATTTCAGCCCTCGGGACGTTTGTAGTTTAACCCTCAGCTTGGCGTATTTCAAACAATCGCTAAATACCTTCCTGTGCAATGAGTGTTTAAGTTATCCGGTTCTCATACAAAGTTTTAGATATAATTTCGGGAAAAAAAGGTGTCTAGGGAAGGACAGGAACATAGAAATTCGGTAAAATCTCACAATCGAATTTTTTGACGATTACATTATTTCCTTTGTGCATACTTATAGTAGATGAAATAATCGTGAGGCCGAGATGGCCTGGTTGGTAGAGAGTTGGATTCATACTCCTTACGTTACGAGTTAGAAACTCACCGGCCAAAACATTTCCCGAGTGTGTGGCGGCTGGCGCTCGTTAAATCTGTTCTTGGTCGCAAAGTCCTCCATGTCGAGAGTAATACCACCGGGGGTACTGGGTCAGAGGTGATCGTTCTCTGTTCCAGGTCTAAATTACGATCTGAGATGAATGAATGAAGTCCGCCCCCTAAAAAGGGCAGTGATGTGTGAGTAGCCAAGTCGTACTCTTGGCCCTAGATGGCGCTACTTGTAAAACAAAGAGACGCATTTCTTATACTTAAAATCTGCTGATCGTATCAGCATCCGCCATTAGTCACAACAACAACGTCGAAATAATCGTGAATGGATACCTTATTCTCTGAAGCCCTAATGCAAATAACGATTGCACATTTTTAAACTTAAACAAAAATGTGCATAATATTTCTCTATTGTTTTCCTTCCAGTTATTCGAACTCTGCCTGCAGCATTACGAATTCCATATTTTGGACAATGCATTCCTGGTACAAGTCCAAGAAGTAGCCGAGACGGCCAAAGATGTAAACATCTTGCAAAATTTCGTACGCCACAACAACGAAGCCAGAGAGAAAAAGATCGAGGATCTCCTGTGTCGATATGGATCGGACACTGGCTGCTCGATATGAATTTTTCGAGTCCTACGTTTCTCTGACGGATCAATCATTCTGTGGAACTGTGCAATATCAGGAAGGTAAAAGCATGCCTCTAATTCTGCTATTTATCAATGCTACTTTAAAGCATCAATTTTTTGAAAAAAAAAATACTTCTATCAGTAATGAAAGAAAAGACAGCAACAAAGTTTGGGAAAATTTGGTTCCTAACTTCAGCAGAAAATCTAGAAGGGGGTGGGGGAAGGTATGCGATATATTTTACAGAGTCTCAAAACCATTAATGAATTCGTGCACATTAGCATAATTTTTGATACAGTGACAAATAAAACAAGAATTAATATCTAAACAATATGAAATGCGATAACAATAAGTTCATTTTACGTTACAACTATTTTTCCTTTCTGGCACAGAGGTAGCGCGTCTTCTTCGTGTTCTGGGAGTCCCGGTTCGGGCATAGTTGTTCTTCTGTGAGATGTGTGACTGTGTCCCCCTGTAAAAAGGGGGTTTTACAAGCAAATGTGGTGAGTGTGTAGCTAAGTCGTACTCTTGGCCCCAGTTGGCGCTATTTCAAAAATAAAAGACGCTCCTTTCGGCTTAAATCTGCTGCTGTACCAGCGGAGGGCTTGTCCATAGGCAAGTGCCATCAGAAACAGCAACAACAACTATTTTCCCTCTCTAAAATATTACGCATTGGAAACAATATAATGGTCCCATCCCCGTTTCGATTACTCATAACATCATGAGAGTTCTCAGAAATATTTTGTAGTTCTGTCACTTTAAGCTCGAACTGTATTGGCCTAATATTACCATGAACAGCTATTTTGAATTTATGAAAGAAAAAAAAATCACAAAAGGCTATGACTTATGAAAAGGAAGGATAATCTAGCATAGTGCTGGAATTTTGACCAGAAATATGCTTACAGCCGATTATGCCAGACTTTGGCTCGATTTTTTGCATAGAATTGTCTTAATACAACATGCTTTGATAAAATACTGTACAGACGATATTTTTACAAAAATAATTTAGTTCTTCAGTAATCATCCAGATAGCAAATCATTGATCAGAAAGCATAAAAGACAATGTTTTTTGATGTCGAAGTTAATTCTTATTTTGCAATCTTAACAACTCTCACATTCCATTCATTTGAGAGAAATCGTTTATTCCACTATGCTATCTCCAGTCAACAAGTCACATCATTTTATAAATTTTTGGAGAGTACTTTTTTTTTTCGAAGTTTCACTAATAACTTGATGTCTTGAAGTCTAGTATTTATCAAATAGTCTTAATACCATTTTTCATCGACAGGTATAAGAAATTGTGCCAGAAAAATACAATTTCTGTGTAGTTTTAAATTTATCAAGATGGTCTGATAATTCAGTGCCTTCGAAAACAGAGCTCAGTGCAAACACTATCTCAAAAAAATCTTAGGGTCTTAGTATACCAAATTCAATGGACATAGCTTATAACCTGTCACATTAAATTTTTGTATGATATTGACTTTCTGATATTGCAAGTACTGTGTGAAACTATCAGCTTTTACAATGCTGCAGATCCAAGGATAAAACTCCCAGTCATTAATTTCGATTAAGAGTCGAAAAAACATTTAGTTTTGGAACTTACAGAAAGTCTGAAATAAGGAGGCTGAGCTTTATCACTATGTCAGTCATTATGTGCAAAAATAAGAGGATTCTCTTAAAGATCAAAAATGGATTCAGTATATCGGGGTTTTTTCGTTACCATGATAACAATAACATTAAGTATAAATATTGGTGTCAGATACTGTATCCATAAGGAAGCTTCTAAAAATGTGAGCAAAAATGCCAAATAAAGCATATTTTAGTTAAGAATCACAAATAAGATCAAGCAGGTTTGGCAAACTTTTTGATTTTGAGCATCAGGTGCACATTGTGATTGCTATCCACCTTCTGCAAATTATACATGGCTGAAACAACAAAACACAAGAACGGGTATTCTCCCTCAACTTTTTTTTTTGTGTGTGTGGATGATGAAGTACATCTGTAAGCACGAATATTTCTTAGAGAGAAAAGATTTCCCAATGATCAAAAGAGAATTTTGCTGCTGCTTCTCATTTTAATCTTATAAATGCTGATTTTCTTAATTAATGAAAAATCATCTAAATCTATAAAAAAAAATCAACTATATACAATACTGAATTGTGCTTAATAACAAGTAGTAAAAGCTTAAGGGAAAATTCATGGATTTCTTCAATAATTGTATGTAATTAAATTAAATACTCAGGCAAAAGTTGCTTTGTATTTCCATTCCTAATCATAAATATGATGAAATATTCTGCTATCAAATGTTAAGGGATGTAAAATGCAGAATAGTTTAATAATATTAATTAACAAAATGTATCTTTTTTTAAAAAATTATATGTTGATAAGATAAAAGAACAGGCGGAATCATTCGAAGATGCAATCAGGAGATTATAAACAACAAATTCATTTATAAATAAATAAACTTCTGATAAATGTGGATAAAGAGGGATTTTATCAACAACCACTTAAGAAAATTTAATAATTTGCTCAAAATTAAAAATGAACACTGAATGTTACTTTTGAGTAACAATATATATGAGCAATAAAGAAAGACAATCATATGCGAATCCAAATGAATCAAACATAATCTTATATAAATCAAAATATACAGTTTGTTAATTGTTTTATGCTGTAGCTATATGATAAAAGAAAATAAAAGTTGAGTTTAAAGACAGGAAATTAATATTAAAAAAAGTTAATTGAGAAGATGAGGATAATTTTTCACTGTAAAAGAATCTAATAAGGTTTCATCAATGTTAATATACAAATGAAATTGACTACTAGTCAAATATTGGATTCCTAGTCAAATTTTTGAAGAATTTTATTGTTTTTTTTCTGTCCATGAAAGTTCATATTTATTTATTAATGCATATATGTAGATAACTCTGATGTATTTCTGACAATCAAAAATTTATATGATATGTATGATTAATACTGTAATTCTTTATAAAGATTTGGACTAAAATGAATAGAATAGTTGTATTTACATAAAAGATTTGAAGGTTTCGCACTGCCTAGCTATAAGGAATAAGGAGTACAACACCAAACTCAGATTTTTTTTTAATACATATATTGATTCACACAATAGAAAAAAAAATTATATAAAAAGAATTTCATTTGTTTTACCACATTTTATAGAAGAAATACATTTTTTAATAAATATCTTGAGTTAGTGACATATGCTTTATTTTGTCCAATAATAAATACTCATTTCCTAACTTACATAAATGTAAATTTAGTAAAAGAACATTCATGTTAAATTTTATACAAATACAAAAAATATCCTACCCTTACTCCTCTAGGTATTAATCAGTGAATATCCAGTGTCCTATTTATAGGACCACCCCATTTCAATTCTGCAATTAAGTAAGATGCATTCTATCATTTCTTTTTTGCTTTGCCTTAGTAACCAATATACATTACCAAACTCTTCTGCAATTTTCATCTGGCATAAATCACTTATTCGGATTTTAAAGACAAAGTACCATTTTGAGATTCCTTTTCTTTCTTTAATTTTAAGATAATATAAGGAATCTTAATTTCATTGTTTTTAAACATAATTTAATCAAAGTTTATTGAAATCTGACGTTTAACAAAACTTCAACAATAATAGATTAATTAGCTTAATAGATGAAGTGGAATTTTGGATAAAACTTATATCACAGTGCATCCAATTTAGTATTTCATTTATTAAATCTCTTTAGAAATATATCATTTTAAAGATCCTTTTAAATACTTATAAAAAATGCTAAAAATTAAAATTACAAATAAGTATATCAAATGTCTTTAAACAGTGAAAACAGAAAATTTTATGTAGACAGTAAAAGAGGTGTATCTTTTTACATACACTTAAGTAAATGTTATTTTAAAACAGAATTTATTAAAATAGAATTGGAAATGTAATGAATTTCAGTAATTTTAGAGTAATTTAAATTTCTTCTTTCAATATATAAAGTCTTCCTTAAATTGCAGCATTTTGAATATGTTTTTGATTTTTTTAATGTCTTTTAAGCCTTATTTCTTCAGTTTCATTTTTTTTTATTTATTTCTGTTTTTATATTTATATATTTTCTAATATTTGTCTTTTACTTATTAACCGTTTTGCCTGTATTTCTATTATATACAAATTTAAAAGCCAAAAGAAATTGTCAGTTTTTACAAAAGTATAAATTTATGGTCTTCAACCATAATACTTGGAATCTATTTTTAAAAAAGAATCCTATCATTACAACAAAAACAAGAGAAACTTAAATCAAAATATAAACCTATATTATGATTATATACTTATTGTAAAAAAATCACTGTTGTAAAAAGTATTCAAAACAACTCATAAATGTTTTTGACAGAATGTTCTTATGATTATATTGAATAATAGTTTGCAGTCTAAAAAACTTCTCACTAAGAAAATCTATTTATAAAATGTTTGGAATATTTTTTATAACAAAATAATGATTATGATTTAACAAAATAAAATTCTTTTGTTACCGACTTCCAAAAGATAAGACAAAATTTCCAACACTTACATATGTTTCATTTTAATGCGATGAAAATTAGTGAAATGACAAATGAAAGAATCATAAAAATAATCAATGAAAATGTGTTTCCACTAGATAAGTTAAATTATCTGTATGTAAAAATGCCTTGACTGGATACACATTTGTAAGGTCGACTTCTACTAGGACCTCTGAAAAAAAAAGGGAATTTTTACAGAAGTAACAAAATAAAAAATATAGCATCAAATTCAATTTTTTATAATAATTTTGTATCATACAATATATTGTAAAATAACAAAAATATTTTACCCATGGAATTTAAACAAGTGTAGAAATAAATTTAATTTTGTGTTGAACAAAAAAGTAAGTTTAATAAATCTGGTGAAAAAAAACTAACAATTATAGCATATAATATTAGCCATTACATATCAGTTTAAACCAAAAAATGATCATATCCATGACCATAACATGAGTAATGATATATATTCATGAAAAAAATATTTCTTTTATCTGTAATGATTATTATTTTTATTATCTGTAATGATTTAAACTATCAGCAAATAAAACTTTTTCTATTATTTTATGGAAAATAGAAAAATAGTTTTGAATATAAAATATTTTACAAATATGGAATAAATATTTTACGAGGGCCATCCAGAAAGTAGATTACGTTTTCGTCTGTGTCCGCTAGGGGCGGGGCTAGCGCGGCCATCTTGGGGTCAGAGCGTTGCGCAGCTCAGTCGGCATCTAGCCGTGCTAGTGAGAGGTTCATGCTGTGCTCCGTTCAGATACTGTGACGGTTTGAAATGTCTGCGTTTGTTGAAAATCCCGCGAGGTGCGTGCAGTAATAAGGTTTCTGACTGAAAAAAACTGTAAACCGATAGAAATCTATCGGCAGCTTTGTGAAGTGTATGGGGACAACATTATCACAGAAGGTGGAGTGGGTCATAAGATTTAAAAATGGCCGAACCAATGTTCACGACGAAGATCGAAGTGGGAGACCCAGCATAGTGACTGCGGAACTTGTCGAAAAAGTCGATGCTAAAGTCCGTGAAAATCGAAAGTTCACAATAACGGAACTTTCTTTGAGTTTTCCACAAACCTATGCAGCGTTTTGATGACGACGCACAGCTGCAAGAAGAGGTAACGAAGTGGTTGAAGGCGCAGGCGGCCGAATTTTTCGACGAAGGAATTTCCAAGCTCGTACATCGCTACGATAAATGCCTTAATTTGAATGAAGAAAAGTAGTATTGAGTGTGGCTTTCATCTGTATATAATAAAATTTGTTTCCTATACTTTGTTTATTTTTTTATTCCAAAACGTAATCTACTTTCTGGATAGCCCTCGTATATATCTTCCTTGCACAAATAATTTCAAATCTATTCATTTATTTACATTACATTATATACTGATTCATATTATTTCAATATCTTCTGTCAAATTTGAATTCTGAGCTTAGTAGGAAGCTTCCTCTAAGTACATATTAATGAGGCAAATAATACTATGTAGTGAAGGAAAATCCAAATAAAATATTAGGATTCAAAATAAAATAATAGATAAGAAGTAAAATTGTATGCATTTGTTGAAAGAAAAAGCAACAATGCATTTGACATGAAGAATATAGTTTAATTTATGTAGAAAGTTGAATACTTTATTAAACTATTGAATGAAAACCATTATAATTTTTTGATACTAAAAATCATGCTTTAAAAGAATAACAAAACCTCATACCTGTTGTATCTAACAACAACTTTTTCTCTCTGAAACTCATGAGGTCCTTCAAAAGAATCCCCAGAAAATTCTGTTTCCAGAAACACATCAAAACACACTGCCAGATGATACATTTGGCATAAAAGGACGCTATCTTTGAATTCCGATTGCAAATTTTCAATAAAATGAACATTTATTTCCTCTTCCAACTCCTAAGAAAGCATAAAATAAACATTAGATACAAAATGTATTATCAATTCAATGTAAAAAATGAAACTGTGAATTTCATAATTTATCAAAAATTGCATAGATACTATTATTAAAAATATTATTGTAATTGTTTCAAATATGATTCCAAAAACATTTTTTCATTTGTAAAAATATAAGAAGTTTATAGCAAAATAAATTGTGAAAATCATTAAACAAGCATTTGAAATAAAAGAGAACATCAATATTTATGATTAAAAATAGAACTGGATTTATTATGAACATGCATATATGATATGACTACATTGTATGGATGTATACATTAAACATGGATAAAATTTAGAAGAAAAAATGACAAAATTAATATGTTAAGTTGTTTATAAATACATGTTTTAAACATGATGACTACTTTTTATCCAGAAATCCTGAAAACTAAATTTTGAATTTTTGATTTTATTTGGCTATTTCTTAATACTTGTTTTTCCTCAACTTTTTAAAACATTTTTTTACAGTATCATAAGACTTATGAAACAGATCTGGAATGTCTGTTTTTTGTTGGAATGTATAAAATAACATTTATTATCTTCGGATATAATATTATGGTCAAGAATTAAAATTTGATGACTAAAAGATTTTTTTTTGAATATTACTTTAAAAATTATCACCTTGTGCTAAAATTTCTTATATTTTTTCTCCATAGATTAATAATTCAAAAACGTTCTTTCGCCTGATTTAACAAAATAATAAGAATTCAGCTTATTCACTTTAGAGGTTAATTGTGAGACTTTACACCAATTAGCATAAAATAATTGATGGCATAAAAGTTTAGACACCTTTTCTACTATTTTAAAACCTAGAATAAGCACTTTTTAAAAATAAAAATTGAAATATTTATCTGCTTGTTGAAATTGAAATCATCCAGAAGATCTTAGCAATAATTTAGATTTTTCCCAGTTTCCAAAAATGAGATAAAAAATTAAAGTGAAGATGTATTTGCACATGAACAAATTGACTCCTTCAAAATAATTTTTTTGATTTCCTTTTCACTAGCATAGAACCAAAAGTATAAAACTTGATACCACTTAAATGGAAGAAAACTTTCAGACAATATACATGAAAAACATTCTAAAATGACAATAACAAAATATAAATATAGATTTTTAAAAAATATATAACAATACATAAACCTAGAATTGTGTTTTGGGTAAGTTAAAGAGCCAATGAGTTAAAAAAAAAAGTGTCTTACTTTCAGAGCAAAGTTGGATGCTGTGGTATGAAACCCTTTCCAATTTAAGCTCAGTAAGAAAACTGGTGTTTTCATGGGGTATTCAGGAGCTATGCTCACCAAAACAGACAAGGAGGCTACATAAAAAATAATAAAATTTAAAAACATAACTATTTAGTCTGATAATTCTATATTAACAATTTTATAAAAATGTATTTTATGCTGTAGAACCGAAAAAATCTAGATAAATTTCTCCATACAACTTTCATCCTTTTCAGTTGAGATTCATATTTTATACCCCAAGAGGTCTTATTTAACACCACCATACAAAACAGAACATGACTACAAAACTGGATCTGCCAATTTCAGTTTACCTTCTTGGATTGATTAAGTAAAATCAAGAAATTTTTCCAGCAAAATTGTTAGTATTTTCAAAACTCTGTGCATTTTAAAGCTTTGTGACAGTACCTTTTCTTAGAATGAATCTGATCTAAATACATTTTCAAATCCCATTAGCTTTTGTAGGAACTTGCATTTCTGCTAAATAAATTTACCACTGGATCAACATCATTACTGACCAAAGAGTTGAGTACCCCTGATGCTACAATAACTTTTTAAGATTTTCAAGCATATGAATTATTTAAACCTATACTAATAATAAAGCTCATTGTGTTGGTGCTCTACAGGTCTGATCATTTGCCCTAAAACTACCTAATTAGGCATGTGTATACTTTAGGGGCCGGGAAGGTGCACCTCAAAACGATTTTTAATTAGAACTTTCATTTAAAATTAAGCGAAATTTTGACGTTTTTATTTTATTATTATTTTTTGCTATAACTTCCGAAAATATTGTGGCAGAAAAAGGATCTTTACCTCATGTTGAGAATCAAAACAATCTTTTTAGCGATATCAATGTTTTTTACTACAAAATAAATTTCGATTTTTACTGAATTTTTAAATAAATATTTTAACTATATTGTTCAACAATTTATTTCGAAAAATAAAATTTAATCAGCATATGAATCTGAAAGGAAAAAAAATTGCTTTTACCAACAGGATGCCACCATATTGACAAAAACTCAAATGAAAAAATAAATCAAACATTATTGCAAATTAAATTTATAAAAATGTAATTTTCAGCAAGTGCCAGTAAAATTTTAACCAGTTTGAAACAATCACATGGCTATCATATTCGCGTGCGTCGATATTTAGAAAAATGTCCCCCCCCCGTTTTTAACATCTTAAAATCGGTTGAGCAGCAAAACTTTTGACTTAAAGCCAGTTTTAAAAAAATTATATTATTATTGTTACTACAAGAGAACACGATGTTGTTTTGGAGCCTCCAAAATAAATAGGCAACAAATTGACGATTTATCGTTTTCGAGACATCAATTTTTCGCTGTTAGGGCTATTAGAAAATAATGCAGAAAAAGTTGTTACATTTCGTAATTTACAATTAAAAAGTGTTTAAGAATAAAAAAATTTAATTTATAATATAAAAGTTAAGTAAATGGCAACGCCACAAAAATTAACAGGCAAAATATTGGCTATTTATAATTTTCGCTTTCAGGATTAGATAATACTGCAGAACGCCACTTAATATCGAATCGATTAGAATTAATGCATATTGACGCATATGTATTCTGATAATCATACGATTGTTTCAAACCGTTTAAATAGGTTAATGACTTAAATTAACTAAACATTGCCTCAAAAATAATAATGTTCCCGTATGATAATCTGCTATCTCAAATTTCAAGATGTTTTTTCCCCCCAAAAAAATTCGGTTTTAATTGTTTGAAATGATTACGTAATTATTGTATTGTTAAATCATTAATATTTCAGAAAAGTAACGTTCCCCCCCCCCCCCTCTTACAAACACACACCTCAAAATTTTCCGAGCTTCAAAACTTTGTTTTTCTCACTAGAAAATTGAAAACGAAAGTTTTTAAGAAAGGTTGCGACCTTTCGATATCTCCCCTCGATGTTTCGTACTGATTTCCGTTTTCTTCTTTGTGCTTCTTCGGGGGATAACTTCTTACGACCTTGCCGTTTATTGGCTAGACAAGAGAATCATACATGGCAGATAATCAAGCCAAGTTATAACTTTTTGTAGATGAAAAGTTATCACATATGACAAACTGATCTATCATTTTCTAATAATCCTAAAAGAGAAAGATTTATACCTCAAATGCGATAAATTGCCAATTTTCTGCCCTTACATCTAGTGGCTACAAAAGACTCGAGCTAAAACAACATCTCGTTCTAGTAAAAATTTATATCTTAAAAGCGATATATTGCCAATTTTCTGCCCTTACATCTAGTGGCTACAAAAGCCTCCAGCTAAAACAACATCCCGTTCTAGCACTGCAATAAATTTTCTAAAAAATGAATACAAGACAATATTTTCTATGATTTCTTATGATACATTTACAATGTTTATATTTATTTATTTCATTTATTAGCTTTATAGCAAAGATGTTTTAATGTATATCGTTTCAATTCAGGCTAATTTGTAAAACTTTAATTGAAAAACATGAGTAAAATTGGTCTATATGAAGCCAATAATTGTATTTTATTTAACTTGGGTCAATTAATGCTCAAATAAATTAAGAATGTTCAGCTTTTATCAGAATCATATACTCTGTAAATCCTATTTAATATATATATATATATATATATTCCTGCAATACCAATATTTTAAATAAAAAGAATTGTGCTGCAATTAATGAAAACAAAACTGACTGATAATGGAAATTTAAATACCACTATTTCATAAAAACAGACAATTTAAGATCACTTTATTGAATGTCTCAAAAATGATACCCCAATCAGCCACCAGGGTTTCACAAGATTGAATAGTCTAAGATTATGTAAATGTTAATTGTTTTAAGCTATTCTATTCAAAACTTCATAAAGCAATCGGATTTGATAGCAGAGAATAGAAATGTACATTTAATTTTTTTAAAGTTGAATTGTCTAAAATATTTTGAAGAATACAATTCCTTAGGACCAAATGACTGTTTAAAATTTAAACTTCTTAATTTTTTGGAAAATATATTTATAAATCGAAAAAAGTAAAATATTATTGACAACCTTTTTATTCTTTTAAAAATAAAAATAAAAACTGAATTTTTTGTTGAATCTATGAAATTTTTATTGAATAATTCAGAGATATTATAAATCATGAAATTTATTTTATAGAGAACATAATACTTTAATGTCAAGCAACTCTGCATTCAGTTCTTATAATTTTTTAAAGACATACTGTGATTCATTAAGATACGATTTTATATTAACTGTAGTTTAATTATTAACACTTTAATTTAAAATTGAATGTTACATGCATTATAGAAAATTAGAGAGAGGCATCCTTAGTGCAACAAACAAAACTGCTTGCCTTCATAATAGTATAAGTGAATAATATGACTATCAAAATTTGAAGCTTAAAAATATTTTGCCAAAAAATATATGATGAAAAAAGTAGCATGAAAAGTAGTATTGAAGAGTTTAGTGAGCATTAACACTGGTCAACTGGCTGGTCCCGATAGGCGGCTAATTTTAATAAAATAACATATAAATCTAAAATATGCAACATGCTAAGGAATCATAAAAAATAAAGTCTGCACGCCTGCTTTAGACAATCTTTTGAGGTAGTTCCAATTTTCATACAAGTTAGTTTCTTTTAACTAATATTGTTTTTATAACTATAGCTATTTATAATTATAACTATTTATATATTTTTAAAAACCCTACCTGAACCACGTTGTAGCTCTGCTTTATAGACAAGAGAATCTTCACTCACAATTCCTAGATTCTGCAATTCCTCTGCATTTGGATAATTCTGGAAAAAAAAAGAAGTTAAAATCCAAAATTTTCTAACAGTTAACATAGAATAAAGAAAATTGAATGAATTCATAGCAAAATGAAATCAATATATTTCAAAAAGGATTTTTTACACACCAAAACGTTTTAGATAACCTTATACAAAAATAAATCACATTAGCAAGATTGTGAAATCAATTCAGCATTATTTTTAGAAAATATTTAATACACTTATTGTTAAGTTATATTGTTTTTATGTTTCTTAATTATAGAAAATAAATGTAAAATGACAGATATTTCAAAAAATATTTTTTACAGAAAAATACTAAAAAGTTAATGTAGTACAGTTTTGTAAGAACAGTAATTTAAGAGCTAACAATAAAATCATTCTCTTTCAACTTCTTTTTTTTTTCAGTAACAGTATTTACTGATTAAAAATAAAAATATCATTCTCATGATTTGAAAAAAATTATTCTTTTATTAATTGGGGGAATTAGTTATTTGTTGAAAGTAAAAGACTTACTATTCCAATAAAAAAAATAGAATATTAAATTTATATTACAAGAAACTTTAAATTTTTTAGAACAGAATAAAAAAATTCTTAATTCAAAGTTTTAAAATTAATAACAAATCTATATTAGGTCCATTAAATATGGAGAAACAGGATATTAGTATAATAAAATCATTATATAAACTACAAAATTAATAGTAATAATAATTTTAGAATAAAAAATTTAACAGTACATCATTATAAAAACTATTATGAATTTATCAAAAATTGTAAATAATACATAAATTTTTTATGACTTTAAGAGACATTTTGATGTTCAGAAGTAAGCTGTAATATATTGTTTAATTTAACAGTTTGAATAACTCGAAATACATCTGTAATATTCCAAAAAACTGCATTTGTATTTTCATTTAGTAATTTATACTCGCTCGCTAAAGTAAGCTTAGAGTAAACAATATTGCTATACTCGCTTTTAATGTTTCTTGCTTAACAAAGAGGATGAAAAAAAATTATAATTTCAAGCCAACTATTATTGAAATCTTAAGATATTTACTAAACATGTTTATGGGTGAAATTTTTGAATTTTAATACATTATACAAATGAAACATTCTTTATAAGAACAAGACTTAAAGTAGATCTTTTTCTCACATTTTGTTCATGTACAATTAGCTTTTAAATATAATAGAAACAGAAGTGTATTTTTGTGCATGTTATGAATTTGTATTAAAATTTATTAGAATGCATATGTTTGTTCATTATTCATGAATATTTTATTCCACCAAATTCTTTCTATTTTCTAATGATAAGCAGTTTAAATAAGTTTATTAACATTTCATAAAAGTTTTAAACCATTATAGTGATTTTATGTAATGTTATTTGAGGGGTGAAAACTTTCATCAACACTTCACCATATTGCCTTTTTGTTCATATTCTGTTTTTTGAAAGCTAAAAGATTTTTTTAGCAATTAAAGTAGAGGTTAAACTTTTTAATAACATTTTGAATGTATATATCATAAAAGTGTGCATGAGAAGAAAACTGGGAGATTTGTAGAAATTCTTTTTAAAATGTTATAAGTCAATGCTAATACAATTTTTTGAATTTTTTCGTGCATCTAAGAAAATAATAAATAAAATATCACTAGCAGAATGAAACCCATACCCAATTTTATGTATATAATAATATATTTATAATAAATTTGTATTAAAAAACATGCATTTAAAATAAAAGCCTACAAGTTAAAATAAAAAAAATTGAATTAATAACATTCAAAAAATCTTTTCCAATCAATACATTTTTTACAGTGATAATAATGGAATAATAACTAGCATAAAATTATAATCTAATCCCCAATATTTTTTTTAATATATAGTACCTTAATTCAATATCACAGCTTGAATAAAGCTTGTCCTTTGAAAATTAATTTGTTAAAAGCAATTTAAGAAGATATGACTAAGAAAGCTATCTATTTCTCAGGACAACAGTTTTATTTAGGATAGTTACATACATAAATATAAATAAATTAATATTACTTACTAAAACTTCTTTCCATGATACAGGACACCATTTCTTAATCTGAGGTGAAATATTTGATGGATAATGAGCAGCAAATTTGGGTGGAGCATTAATTCTTTGCTCTATAAAATATGAATAATTTAACTGAAAGGCCTATTATAATCAATTTTTATGAAACAGTGCCAATAAAATGATGACAAAAAATAAATTCCAATTATTTTTTTTAATAAATATTTGAAAATGTTAATACAAAAAAAGAGGAAATGAAGAAGTGGTCTCTTTTTAGCATGAATCCAGAAACATAATCATAAAAATTTAATCTTTATTGTATTTCAAGAATTATGATAGGTGGCAAACTTTGAAAAAAGTAAATTTATATCACATAACATTTATTAAATAAAACAAAAAAAAAGCTTATTATTTGATAGAATATTCAAGTTAAACAAATTTTAAATCAAAGATAAACAATTAATATTCTAAAAAATACAACATTAAAGAGCATAAAATAATAATAACATAACTACATGGGATATCAAGAATACTAGATGAAATTATTTAACAAGAGTGTTAGCAAATAATATATATTATGAACACAGTAAAAGTTTTATAATATAAGGTTAACAGATAATATTAGTTTAAAAGTAATTATATCTTAATATTTACTTGAACATGAAAACTTATATAGAGAAGGGGTCCTTTATTTAGGGTAACAAGTATCAACTTCATGTCCAGGACTCATTTTCCAATAAAAACAGCAACAAACAACTTTAAATACAATATTACCAATAAAATGTTCAATTTTAAGTAATTAAAACATTTACGTTTTTCATCTTACCGACTTTTATTTATTTGATTTGCAAAATATGTATTTTATTTATTATTAATAAGTAAAATACTATTTTACTAGAATCACATCTTATTTTTTTTCCTTTTACCAACCATCTCCTCCTGTTTGTAAATTGCCAATTAAATACCAAGAATAACTGATTTAAGAGAATGAATTTTACCAACCTAACTGCTATTTCAAACTAAATTTATTTTTGTGAAATATTCTTAATATAACAAATAAACCAGTATTTAATTACTATAAATTAAATTAAAATGACCATTTAAAAACTACATTTTTAACAATTACAATCTATTTATCTCATTATGTATCTTAGTAACCTAAAACACAATTATTTTTCATCCCTAAAATAGATATCAATATTAAAGATATATTAAACAAATTATGAAACAAATTCTTATAATAAGATTATTCATTTTTAAAAAATATTCAGAAGATAGATTTGATTTCTAATTTTTTTTAAAAGCAACTTACAAATTTCCCTAATTAGAGATTAATGACCCCCCTTTTCTTTTTTTATATATTAACTTATATATATTTATTAATTATATCATAATGAGAAGAATGGATGTTAAGTACAGATCAATATTTTTACATCATAACAAATACCTAATTACTTACCCAGTGAAAGAATCTGATGATAGAGCTGGTTGCGAGACACAAGTCGAGAGCATATGGTATCAATAATTTTTTCCATGCTAGGAGGGATCTTTCGATATAAATCTTTAGAATCCAATACATTGTCAAGATCTGGAGAAAGAAACTCCAGACCACATATTGTTTGAACCCAATTATATGGCCATCCAGTAGTTTCATTTGAAAAGGGATCTTCATCATAACTAAAGAAAAGCATATTTCTTAAAATCCATTATTTTACACATTTAAAATAAAGACAAAAAAAATTAAAGATAAGGTTAATAAATTTAAGCAACAGAAGAAAAAAATCAGATAAAGATTAGAGCTCATCTTAATTATTATAAAGTGTTAATAATGTGGTGATAATGATAAATAACATTCGATTTCCAAAAAAAATTGTTAAATTATTATCGTTATTATTATCATTAAATTGTTTTAACTAATTTAACATAATTACTCAATGCTAAGTAAACCTCAAAAATAATATATGTCAATAATGCATCTTTTCTTTTTTTCATACACTAAATTAGAAAGTTGTTTTTATCTTTAATGAATACTATTAATATCACTCCATAAAATGTTATCATAAAACAACTAAGAATATGAGCATTGGCATCAAATATTATACTAAAATCAATATTCAATGTTCTGTATAGCAATATTATAATGTCTAATTCAGAATGACATAGTGCTCCAGAATCATAATATGATGCAATACTCTACAAACTTTTAAAATAAGCATTAACCTTAATAGATTAAATAAATAAAAAAAGAATTGATTTTGCAATTTTTAATCGATTATATGCTTAAGAAGCAAGAAAGAAAATTAATTTTTAAAACAAAAGTTTTTTTTAATGAAAAAAACTGCAACATAAAATAATGCTCTCAATTTTGTTCAATGACACAGACAAAAATAAGTGAATGAAATAAAAAACTTGCAATTTATTTTGTGGAAAGAAACAATTTCAAAGTAATAAATTATTGCGTTAAACTACAAGCTATTTATTTGTATGATAGTAAAGGTTTTAGTCACGGTAACTAGATAGAATTATAATGACATCATTTCTATTAAATGATATAGTTACAAAATTATTTTTATAATATTGATCAATCAAAACTTGAGTAAATTTTCTGAAAAAGCTACAAGCAATCAGATTGCCAAATGTTAACATAAATTCCTATTTAATTGATTTAATTCATCCATAGATGACAATACTCAAGATAAAACAACTATAAATTAAACAGACAACAAGAATAAGTATCATTAAGCAGCTTTGTAGCAGTTCAATGCTGATATGAAGATAACCATTAATATTTTCTCCTGTTGCCGTGATTTATTATATTACTTTTTGCTGTCAAGAAATTTTTTTTGAAAATTAAAATAAATAAAGATATTTTCAAAGCTTTTTTTAAATTTTAATTATAAAACTTTTACATTTTTTTAAAATAGAAAAAAAAATAATGTGCAATAAATTTCATGAAAGTAAAATTATACTAATTAACAGTGTTTTGGCCAAATGGTTAATAATAAAAGTATTTGCTGAAAATAAAAACTAGAAAGAAATAGTGAAAATAATTCCTAGAAAATAGGAATGACAAAAAGGAAAGAATAGAAATAATGACAAAAGGAATATGCAAAATACATCAATAAAAAATCTATTTTTATAAAAATCACTGAATAATACAAGTTAAAGTGCCATCTTAAAAATATATGCAACTGACTCATCTTTGAAATCAAACAAAACTGAGAACAAACAAACAAACAAACAAAAATCTACATTTTTTAATAATTAAATTAAGTCAAAAATTAGTTAACATATAATTTTTATCCAGTCAATTATATAAAGTTTGCTATGCAATTGTCATTTAAATTTCAATATGATCATAAGATAACTTACGCAAATTTCGTTTTCAACAAATAAATGCTAGCAAGATTTGGAGATTCATGGCCTCTATCACCAGAAAACAGACAATTAAGGAAAGTACCAGCTCTTAAAAGGTCACTAAAAGGAATAAACATAATTACATATTAATTAAAATAATATAACAATTTTAACTAAAGTTTTAAATGAATGTCTAAAATTTTGTATTTGATTATATTTTTTCTAGGTCTAAGATTATCATTGGTAAAACTTATATAATTATTATGGCATTGCATTATAATGCCTTAATGAATAAAAATTTTAGTTCTTAAATAAAATACTTCCAATTCCATGCTAAATCTGCATCAACAAGCTATTATGAAATATCCTTGTTTCTTTTCACATATTCTCATAAAATAATAAATAAGTTAATCAGAAAATTATCAATTAAATTTTCTGCTATTGACTTTGCGAGATTAAACCTTATATGCAAATCTGTACTCCTAAACTGTTATCTTGCAATTTTAAGGCAATCATAATGCTTCAGTGACTAATATCAAACTTCCAAAAGCTTAACATTAAAATTCTCATAAATTTTCTTTCTCATGCAATTATAGATTTTATTGCAGAGCAGTAAGTGGGTATTAGATGGAAATTATAACAAAAAAAAAAGGATTAATTAATAACCTTTCCTTTAAAATGTATTTATTCAGCAATTTCTTTTCTTATATATTTAACTTGACTATATAAATACAAATTAAGAGTCAAGTTTACTCTAAATTTTGAATTTATGAAGTTTTGAGGATTGTTTATTTACTGCAAAGCAAAGACATTTTTCCTTTAATTTGGTCCTTTTTTCTAGAAAAATTACTAAACAGAAAAGAATGTTTTATAAATAAAGATATTAGAAAAAAACTTATTTCCTCCTGTTTAATATTGTTTTTAAAATTTGGCTTTGACTGATGAATTTTGAACTCTTTATTTTTTCCCTTTTCTCTCTCCCCCCCCTGAGTAAAATAATGCCTTGTCTCGGAGAAATCGCTTCAAAAATTTTTCATGAGACAGTTTTTAAGTATAAATAAAATGTATATTATTTTAAATTCAAATTGAAAGAAATAGCCACTTCAGCATACAACACATCAAGTTATCAGAAGCAAAATATGCATCTTTTCCCACATTAAAAAGAAAATAATCTAAATTAATCAGGAAACCAGTTATTATAGGTTTGGCACATTATTTTTACTGGATCACCTAAGTCATTTGTTTAAAAAATTGCACATTAAAAAATGTGAAAAATTAAAACAAATCTGGAAAATATTTTCAAATAATTTTGGGTAAAGTTATCAAATAATTAACAATCAAGAACTAATTTAAAATTTACTTAATAAAAAAATTGAAGTTATGATTCATTAATATTAAAAATACTTTTTTAAAGAAATACACACAATAAAACTAGAAAAGAATGAACAAAACTTTTATTCATCAGAGGATTAAATTACTTCAGACATGATTGCAATCTTGTGTCAAAAAATCTGAAAACATGAAGGGGGGAAAGAAACAACATAATTTGAAATAGTTTAGAATGTTAATGAGATACACATACATAAAGCAAATTTTAAAACAATTCCATTTTTAAGTCAAAGAAAAAAAATTCTAAAAAACTAAAATGTTTCATCAGTGAGGCATAATTTTTAATTCTGTGATGTTCACATTTTCAAACAATTTCACTGAATAAAGGAAAAGCGGAACTTTAAAAATAATTATTAAATATGAAATTTTAAAATATAGCTCTGATTTTATTACTTTAATAATTTTTTTAAAGATAATTACTAAATTTTGGGGAGGGTGTCAATTTTGAAAATTGTTACATTTAGATTTTTCTTAGCTAAAAATGGAAGCTCAGTTAAA
Organism: Argiope argentata; assembly: GCA_026289955.1. Classification (NCBI taxonomy): domain Eukaryota; kingdom Metazoa; phylum Arthropoda; class Arachnida; order Araneae; family Araneidae; genus Argiope; species Argiope argentata. The sequence continues at coordinate 4,081 of JAOUZG010012139.1, read as the reverse complement.
AACAAGGCAACATTCCTTCACTAAATCCTTTGAAAACACCATTAGAATCTAAAATATGTATTCAATTATCTATATTTGCAGGTACTTAAGATAAACTGAAACCAAGAAAATGCAGGTTAATAAACTGCAAGGTTTTTGATATTTCAGCATGCAGGCAGTTCAATTAATGTATGTCTCTTTGGGAATGTCTTTACTTTTTCTCAAAAACGTTTATGTAACTCAGATTCAAATAAATTTAATAAATATTAACTACACTCATCCTAATAAAAAAAAGAAAAATAGAATTATCAAAAAGGTGATTCCCAAAATTCCATACATAAATATTCAAAACTAAGTTCGATACCATGATGATATATTTATTCCAGATAAAATTATGCTAAAGCCTTAACAGTAAATTTATGAAATGAATTAATTAATGACAAAAAGTTTTACCAAAGAACACCCCCCCCCCTTATTTTGAAGGGCTGCAATTGAAACTGTTTATATTGTTGCACATATTGACTCATCACTGATTTGGTGGAAAAGAGTTTAATTATATGATTCTAACAAAATTTTGTCTAAAAAGGTGTAACCAGACAAAATTCTACAAAGGGGGGGTTAAGATTTTGAAGACTAAAATATCCAGAACGAAATAATTTTTGATTACTTTCTTACCATTCTAATCTAGTAGTTAATAAAATTGTTACTTGAAAATTAAAGAAAGTGATTTAAGAAACAGATAGGCATAGTTAAAACCAAAAAAAAATAATTAAAAAAAGATGAACTAATATTAAGAATGCATTACACTTTTGAAATAAAAATATATTTCCAACAAATCCATAATTAACATAATGACTGTAGATTCCTAAGCCAATTAAGCTTTTTGCATCTTAATAATATGAACAGGAGTTAGCCAATTTCTACTAATGATCTGTTAAAATGAAAATATGTACTTTTCCTCCAATAACTTCTAAATGTGCATAATTTTTTTAAAAAACAGAATGACATTTTTCAAAATACTCACTAATGAAATGAATAGAATAACTCAGATTTAGTAATTCTTGTTTCATTAAATTTTATAAAATAATTATACAATTAAGTTCAACTTTTTTTAAAGGGAAAGAAAACTCCTGATATTACTCTTTCCTGATTTTCGATCTTGCACAGAAAGTTGAAAAATAGTGATTAAATACTAAGAAAGAGTTAAACCAAAGAGAATGATTCATAGATTATTAGATACTTACCCAATAAGTTCAGATGACATAGGTTCTGGGCTAAGAGACTTTACAGAAACAGTCACAATGTGAAGATGAATAAGATATTTAAATTCTAAAACGATTTTTGATTCTGAAAAAATAAAAAATGTGACAATTGATTTTGTATTAATATAAATGATCAAGCAAATGGTATGAAATTGAAAACTACAAATTTAATGAGTTGTTTTTTTTAAAATAAACTAAATGATCTCTACCTTTTTCAATAGTAATAACAACTGTCATTGGATGTTTTATTAAAATGTCTTTCTTAGCTTCATTTTTTTTGTGTGATCCTGCATGTCTGTGTACATCCTAATAAAAAAAAACATAAACAATTATGAAAAGGCAACTAGTTCTGCTATTTGTTATATAAGAAATATTATTGATAGAATTACTTTTATTTTGAAGTTAAAATAATATAAATATCTTATTTGCAAGAGAGAATTATAATCCAAACAATTGAATATGATATTAACATTTAATTAATTATTTCATAACAATTTAAAAGAATAGTTAATATTATCTTTATATACTATAAAATGCCTGTTTTAAGCATGAACATTTGAGATAAATAGTATCAAATTTCTTTCATGTTGGATTTGTAATTTTTAACACTTATACCACTTTATATGCAAATATTCAGTGAAAGTTTCAAAATAGCAGAAAAAGTAGTAGAACAGAAATGGATATAAACAGTTCCATATTGCTGATAAATACAACTGACACAGTTGCCACAAAAAATGGCAATCTAAATGTTTAGAAAATGTTAATAAATAGGAAATGCATTTTTTTATATATATAATTCATTTTCCTTCAATTATTTAAATAGATTTATTAGACTAAGATTCTATTTTAGTCATCTTGTCACGCTCTGTAGAAGATAATAAACACATTGATTATGAAATAGCATTAAATTAATCCATTGAATGATTACTATATCCCAACTGAATTTCTTTAAAACAACAATGTTTGAACATAATAAGAAAGATTATCCGGGATCCAGCTGTTATTGCCTAATTTCATTATGACACAGTTCTACTTTACAGTCAATTAAACGGTTGGTATGAAAAATTAAAACATTATAGAGTAACATTTGGTTGTATTTTAAATTAAAAAAAATCCTTAAAAAATAAAATTTAGATAAAAATACAAGATAAAAACAAAAAGGAATAAGAGATTTACACATCTTATAAATTTTTATCACATTTATCATTATTTTTTATTTGCAGAAAAAACTTAAAATACTGATGCATGAAAATGTATCTTCATAATGTGACTGACTGTAATTTCTATCAAAAATCAATTTTTATACTATAACACAAATTAGAGTTAAACAATATCAGTTAATCAAAGTGCTTAAAATTTATTTGAACTAACCACTTCAGTGCTTTCTTCTCTGTCAGATTCCCCACTCTCATCAGCTAAAAAAAACCATAAATATTCAACAGGTTAAAAAAAGAAGTCCTTATTATTTAGCTAATTTATTTATAGATTACACTCTTCTCAAATATAATAAATAAGTAAAATTTTAAAAATAGAAAGTTGCAATCATTATTTGAGCTTTGAATACAATAAATTTAACTGACAAGCACATATATACATTAAAAAAAAAACTTACATAATTCTTCCGGTTTGGGTTGAAGAGTCTTAATGTCATCAATATTGCCTTCTATTTCGATTTCAATTTTTCTCCCTATAATATAAGGATTAATAATAGTCAGAAATATTTTATAAATTTATTATTCTCTAATAAATTCAATTAGAAAAAAATAGATCTGTTATTTATAAAAAGATATTCAAAATTAAAACTATATTGTACCTTCATAATGTTCCTTGTATGCATTGGCTTGAACATACAATACATATAGAGGTTTTGGCAAATATCTTGCAAGTTTATGAGCAACATGCATTACCTGAAGTGGCATGCCCATCTTGCTTTCAAATGGTTCAGCAGCCTAAGGGTGATAAATGAAAGATCCCTCAATACTCAAAATTAAAAAAAAGTTAGCATATTTTAAACCATTCAATTGATTAAATACAATTACAAACAAAACAAAATTGAATGAACTGAACTGTTGGTTCAGAAGCTGCAAAGATAATAAATCATGGTAATTGTGGCATTTAAAAACCCTAGTAATTATAAATTCTTCACTAATGATAACTGATTAATATGATAAAAATTTTAAAAAATATATATGTAATAGAAAAATACTATAGTATAAATCTTAATAAATCCAAATTTTTAAAAAATTAATTACAATTATTGGTTAGTATTTTTTTAACCAGCAAATAATAATTTAATTATTCAGATAAATTATAAAGAAATGATAAACTTCAAATATATCTTTAAAAATTATTACTTTACAGGACTTACTAGGAAAAATATATCAAAACCAGTTAACTAACTAATTAATATTTAATATTAATTATTTAAACATAATTCAGCTATTAATATAAATCTCAAATTATTAATTTTAATTACCTGTAAGCAATTTTTTTTAAATGAAAAGAACATTTATATTTTTTACAAATTTATTTGGTTTTTAGACTAACAGCATTTTTTAACTAAGCTGCAATACCATTCTTCTTAGTCTACGGCTATTGTTTTGTTTGAAATCAATCAGTGAGGAGAAGATAGATGCAAAACAGCAATTGTATTTATTCTATAATCTATATTTTTCTTCCAAATGTAAATTCATTTAGTTGTACAAATACATAAAGAAAAACTGATAATTTTTTTAATAATTTGTTACAAGGCATGCTGAAACATTGCTCTAAAATTTACTTTTAATCCTGAGCACATATAAATAAAAACAAACAACCCTTTGCCATCCAAATAATTTTCA
>JAOUZG010012132.1:0-13660 GCA_026289955.1 Argiope argentata | reverse complement strand
TTTATTTAGTGAGCAGACCTATATATGACATACATATTGAACTCATGGCGTCATCTATTGGCACATAGTATAATCAAAACTAACATTTCAATAAATATCCTCTGATCAGACAAAGTCCATTGTCACTTAGACGGGGCAGTGAACACGCCCTACTGCCACATTTGGGAATCACAAAATCCATACTCTGTCGTTGATGTTCCGTTACATTCGTCAAAAGTGATGGTATGGTGTGGATTGTCTGCATCATTTATTCTGGGTCCTTATTTCTTCGAGGAGTTAACGTCTGCAGGTCCAGTAACATGCTCCATCACTAGGCGGCGCTATGCATCGATATTGCTGAATTATTACAGCTCTACAGCAAGGTCACTGCTTTGACCGCACAATTTTTATGCAAGATGGAGCTCCTTGTAAGACTCGCTCTTCTACTCCTAACGATGACGATAATAAAACCTGCTAGGCGGCAAAAGGTCTCGTGGTACGAAAGGGGCGAACCACGTGAGGGTCGAGGAAGAACCAAGAGGGGAGAGAGGAAGGCCGAGCGAAGGAGAACGAAGGCGGCCGGTGCGATTCGCCATGAACGAGATACTTATTTCTTTTTCTTTTCATATTTCATTTTATTTTTATTTGCTGTGAATATGTAAATAATATATTCAGGCCTAGACGTATAATTAGGTGTCAACCGTCTAAAAGTGCAACTGGAAAGACGAAGGAACTTTACTTTCGTAGTCGGCAGGATCCTACCAAAGGAATGCGAGAATATCAACCGGAGCGTCGCATACAAAAGGGCAGAGGTGAGAGCTATTTTTTTAAAATTGTAAATGCTTTTCCCTTTGAATTGAAACTATTATCGTGGTCTTGTGAACACGTCATTGTTAATTTTCAGAACACATCAGTGTTAAATGTGAGAACACATCAGCGTTAATTTTTAAAACACGTCAGTTTTAAATTTTGTTTCGGCGCTTATTGAACAGCATTAATGAAATATTTGGTTAAAGAGCTTTTGTGGCAGTGCGTTTCGAGACGACGATAATATATTGTAGAATTGTGTGTTATAGTTGGTTAGACTTTGAAAAAAGGAGGCATTACTAATTGGATAAATTGAAATTAGTTAAATGATAACACATCAAGTGTATCTGTAAACCTGTTCATATACCACGTATATTTCAGTTGTATTTGGTATTACTTTATCATTATTGGCATTATCATAGTGTTATCGGTTGATAAAAGCTTAAAAAGTATAGAAGAGCATTTTGTTTTAATTAAACATTTGTTGAATGTTAAATATTATATTTAGATTATTTTCATTCAATTGTATGTTATTATGTTATATTTAATAAGGTAAACAAATCTGTTTGATTGATGTTTTATGTTGTGATTTTGATACATAATTAATGTGCAGAAATATTCGTATGTATTAATATTTTCATTGATTGCTAAGGTCAAATGAACTTTTGTTAAATATTTCCTTATTTCATAATTATTTGTGTAATTTAATACCCTAGTTTGAATTTGATAGCATTTGTGCAGGTATGTAAGCTATATCATTGTTTTGCTTTATAGTACTAGAAAACTAAAGAAATCTTTAACATTCCAAATTAATTTAAACAAGTGTGTTGATTTAAATAAGTTTTATTTGTATAACTCCCTCCTCTTAAGCAGAATTTAAAAAAAAAATAAGAAAAATGGCATTTATAGCTAAGGCTAGGAAGTATGATCTTCAGGAATTGGCTAGTGAGTTAGACGAAGAGGTTGATGGGAATCTCACGATAGCTAATCTTCAAAAATTAATAATAAATTCCCATGAATACGATGAAGAATTTTTAAAATATATGTTAGAAGGCGTTGTAGAGAGGAGACAAGAGAAAGAAAGTTTGGAAAGACAGGAAAGAGAGAGAGACAAGAGAAGGAAAAAGAGAGACAATTTGAGTTAAAGAAAATTAAATCACAACTCTCGATCGAAACTCAATCCATAATTTCTGAAAATAATGAGATGAGCAACAAACGAAATTCCTTAGAGTTACAAAAAATACTTCAGAAGTTTAATTCAAAAAAATGATGACATAAGTCTTTACTTGGTCATATGTGAGCGTCAGGCTAAACGGTTAAAGATTGATAAAACAGATTGGGTTACCCAATTAATGCCACTTCTTCCGTCAGAAATTGTTCAAATAATTGCAAGGGAACCAGAAGAGGAGTCAAACGATTACGAGTACGTTAAGGAATTACTTTTACGGCGATTTAAGTTAGGCGCAGAAACCTTTCGATTGCGGTTCATACAACATCAAAAGAGAATGGAAACTTCATGGTGGGATCTGGCATTTGAGTTAAGGAGCTTCTTGGAGGAGTGGTTGAATGGTGTTAACGTAAGAGATTTCGATTCATTGAAGGATCTAATGGTAGTAGATCAAATAAAAAGAAGAGTTGTAGCCGTGAACAAAACGAGTTACCGTTGGGCGCCAAATACTATTCCTGCTAGGGAAAAACAGAACTCTTAAAGAAAGAAGCTAAATTTACTTAAATCTTTTTAATAAACATTAAAGGACATAACACACAAATTACAATACACTGACATACGATTAATACAAACAATTAGTTAAAAATATAGTAATCGGGGGAAAACATCATGTTTACTCCATGACTCCAGAACACAGACTGAAGTTTTGGGAAGTGACCGCTAGGGGGCGAGCTGGAAAAGTTGTCCTGTTACAGACTCCCCCTCTGGCTCGCACGACGTCTCGGCGAAGAGTCAGCACATAACTTCTTTGGTCTGCCACGTCTCCGGAGAGGTACTACAGTTCCACTGTCTCTAGCTACTGGAAGTTCATAGGCTCGTAAGGCTGAGCTGTGGTAAGTCCCAAGGACTTCATTTGGCTTTGCTGGGTCAGCAATGTCATACGTAGTAGGTGAACGATTAGTAACCACTAAATAAGGTCCTTCCCGCTTGGGCATAAATTTGCGACATTTCTTATTTTGTGACTTGCTAACAGGATGCAATGTCACCCATACTAGATCACCTGGCATGTGGAAAACTTGTCGTCGTCGACGATCGTAATAAGCTTTACGCTTGTCTTGCTTTTGCTCGACGTGATCTTTAATCTCTGCAGTTAAACGAGCAAACCGTTTGAGATATGGGGTTATCTCGGCTACGAAATTATCATTGTCAATCAGGGCTCTTAAGTCGTGTGTGACATCATCTGTTGTTCTTAATTCTCTACCAAATTGCAAATAAGCTGCTGTGTGATCGGTTGTTTCACATTTGGCAGTGTTTAGTGCGAAGCGAATCATTGGTAGTTTTTCATCCCAAGTGTCGTGTTCATCTCTGACTAGTATGGCAAGTCGGGGTTTGAGATCTCTATTTTTACGTTCGGATGGGTTGGATTGGGGATGATACAGAGGAATAATGTCTTGCTTGATGCCAAGAAAATTGCAAGTTTGTTGCATTACAGCACTGACAAATTGTGAACCATTATCACTGATAAGTCTACGTGGAAGTCCAAATCTTAGGAATACTTCTTCGACTAAGGTTTTTGCGCAGTTTACTGATGTTGCTTCTTTAAGAGCAAACAACTCCACCCATTTTGTACTGGTATCTTCTACGAGAAAAATCCACTTCTTACCAGTTGAGGTCTCAGGAAGAGGACCAAACAAATCAATAGCAAGAGTTTCAAATCTCTGTGCATATACTGGAGTTCTCAGAAGACCGGCTGGCTTTTGATTACTCGGTTTATAACGATTACAATCCGGACAATTTCTAACATATTCCGCAATATATTTCCGCATTCCTGGAAAATAGTATCGGCAGGCGACTTTATTGTAAGTCCCTTCTGCCCCATAGTGTCCAGCTGTTGGAGCATCATGGTACTCTTGCAAAACTCTCTCTCTTTCCTGAACAGGAACTACGAGTTGTGCTTCTTCTGTTTCTACTTCGGGTGAATAGCGATACAGAATACCTTGGTTCATTAAATAACCTCGGCTTGTCCAGTTAGCAAAATTCTCATCTTTTGAACTACTTTCAAAGCAGTCAATTATCTTCTTTAATTCTTCGTCTTTCAACTGTTCTTCTCGGATGTCTCTTGGCCCTCTTACTGGGAAATCAGCTGATACTGCAAATACGTCACAAGGGACATCTTCATTTAAATTAGTAGGCCTAGACAACATGTCTGCAAGGACATTTGACTTACCAGGCGTATATTCGATTTTGGGATTAAAAGATTGGATCTGAAGTGCCCATCTTGCCAAACGACCTGATGGCGACTTGATGCTCATAAGCCATTTTAAAGGCTGGTGGTCAGTTGCTATTATAATTTCTTGGTTTTCGACATAACCACGAAATTTCTCAAGAGCCCAAACTACTGCTAGTGCTTCTCTTTCTGTAGTTGAGTAATTCTGCTCCGCTGGAATAAGAAGGCGGCTGGCATATTCAATAACATGCTCCTCTGGACCTTCTCCTTGGGTAAGGACAGCTCCAAGAGCATAACTGCTAGCATCTGTTCGGATACGAAATGGCTTTGATCCATCTGGTTGTTTTAACACGGGAGGTGTCATTAATCTTTTCTTCAAGGTTTCGAATGCTTCTTGTTGTTCAGGACCCCAAATCCATTGTACATTCTTTTTAGTAAGATTGCTAAGAGGCCTTGCAATATTTGCGAAGTTTGGAACATATCTTCTAAACCATGAACAAGTTTGCAAGAAGGACTGGACTTCTTTCACATTAGTTGGAACAGGAATTTTTTGAATTGCGGATACTTTCTCCTGATCAACTTCTATTCCATTTGATGTTATCCAGTGACCTAAATATTTTACGCGATCACAAGCGAAATTGCATTTTTCTCTGTTCGCATGTAGTTTAAACAAAGAAAGTCTTTCAAGAGCAGCTCATAAGTCGCTCAGATGTTTATCAAAAGTCTCTGATAAAATAATAATGTCATCTAAATAAGATAGAGCAAAAACATTCTTTAGACCTGTTATAAATTTGTCGATCAGGCGTTGAAATGTTGCAGGTGCATTTCGTAGTCCAAAAGGCATGCGCAAATATTTGTACTTTCCAAATGGGCAAATGAAAGCTGTTTTGTCTTGATCAGCTTCATGCACTTTTATTTGATGATATCCCGATTTGAGATCCATAGTTGACATATAAGTGGTTGACTTAGCTTCTGTGAGCAAATCGTCCATGCGTGGTAGGGGATACGTGTCCGCAACAGTAATAGCGTTAAGTTTGCGAAAGTCCACACAAAGTCTCATACTACCATTAGGTTTAGAAACCAGTACGACAGGGCTGGCATACGGGGATTCACATTCTTCAATTATACCGTCAGACAAGAGAGTGTCCAATTCTTTTTTTAGCAATTCCTTTTTCGCAGGATTCATGCGATAAGGTGGTTCTGCAACCGGTGGATTATTTCCAGTATTTATACGGTGTTCACAAAACGGCGTTGGTTCTCCCCCTGGTTCGAAGCAACTCTTGTACTCTTGTAGTACGCTGTTTAACTGGTCACGTTGTTCTTTTGTTAGATGCCTACCCTCGTCACTTCGAAGATTTATATTAGACGAAGTTTCGGGAGCTTGACTGGAACTGGACAGTTCAGGAATCTTTTCTTTTGATTCGGCAACAAAGCAATTTTCATTGTTGGGAGGCACCTTGTAAAAAGAATACTGGATCTGAGGTTTTTCACAAAAATGCCATTTACCATTGGGAACATCAAGAACAATTCCAGCAGACTGGAGAAAATCTGTCCCTAGGAGTGTTCTGTTTCCCTTTGCTTCCGGTAAAACAATTAATTCTGTCGGTATCACCTTACCTTCGACCTCAAGATTTACAATCGCAGTCAAGGCAGCTACGTTTCTCTGTGTTCCATCAGCGAGTGTCAAAGAAAACGTCTTGGATTCAAATTTTACTTTTTTGCTTTGTAGCATATGGAACAACTTTTCTCCAGCAATAGAGTGAGATGCACCAGTATCGGCACATACAGCAGATTCTACTCCACAAATTTTGAGAACAATCAAACTCTTAGGCGATATTACAGATTCAAGAGTAAATAAATCCATTCTGTTTACAGACGCTTTAACTTCACTTTTAGAAGCTGAGCAGGTAGGACACTTAGATTGTATATAACCCGGTGTTCCACATCCATAACATTGGACAGCTCTTCTTTCTGGGATAGAGTTTGTCTTCCTGGAGAATACATTTCTCGCTGTCTTTTCCTGTTTGTCTTCTCTTGATATGGTAGGGAACTTAGACCTTCTCTCTGTTACTGCGGAAGTCACTTCTAAAATTTTGTTTGTTATGTGAAGTTGACAGTTTCTTAGAACCTTGGCGGTTATTTTCATAGGAATCCAATTTCTCTGCTAGTTCTAAAGGCTGGTTCCAATTGGCCCATGAATCAAGAAAATGTTCTTTAAGATCAGGTGGGGCTTTTTTCTTAATTTGGTCGCTAATGATTAGACTTTTAAGCTGTTCAAAGTCTTTAATGTTAAGTTCTGTGATCCAACCCTCAAAATATGCTGATATTTCAAAGTAGAAATCTCTCCAAGTTGTATCTGGGCTCTTCTTATGTTGAGAAAATAATTGTCGGAAACGATCCGCAGTTAATCGGTATCGTTTAAGAAGCATTTCTTTAACTTTACGGTAATTTTGTGAATCTTCCTCGTCTTCTCTCGCAATAAGCTGTGCTATTTCAATAGGCAATGAGCTTATCAAATAAGGAATCCATTTTGATTCTGGAATGCTTAAGAATCTTAATTGACGTTCAAATATTGTCAAATAGAGCCCTATTTCATCTTCTTTTGGGTTAAATCTTGGGACAACTTTTGTAATATCCATTCTATGCTGATCAGTTTCTAGAACTGTCTCCTTTTGAGAAATTGTTTGCATTTCAAGTTGAATTTTCAATTTTTCTAACTCAAAAGCACGTTCCCTTTCGACGCGTTGAGCTTCGACAGCTTTTTCCTCTTCTGCTTTCTTTTGTATAAAAGCAAGACGAGTTTTACAGAAATTAGTATCATATGGTGTACTTTTAGTAATGAGGTCTTTTATTCTTAAGAACGTCATATCGCTTCTCACTTCGATTCCAAGATCCATTGCTAGAGCTTTTAGATCATCTATTATGCACTGAGCCAGGAAAGCCATGGTGTGAATGAATCAAAGTGGAACCAGAGAAGGAGTATAAATGAGTTCTTATCTGGAGGCAACCAAATGCCTTAAATAAGTTCTTTTACAGTGCAGTCAATTGCAAAAGTATAATTGATAAGCAAAAATTTATATATTTACTCTCAGTACAAAAATGTATTTACACTTAAACAAATTTTCACTTCCTATCGTGAATCAATTGCAAGAAAAAAAAATGATGCCAAATACTTTATAGAGTAAAAAAAAACATATGTATATAAACATTCATTTGACCAGACAAAATATAATTAAAAGTTTTCACTGATTATCAAGGAAAAGTTATAACTTATAATTTACTACAATAAAATAACAATGCAATTTCAAGTTTTATCATTTAGAAAGTAATGAAATTTGCCTGTATTTAAATAAGATTTCAACTAAGTTTCATATTTCTTGCACTAAAATTATAAATGACATAATAATACCATACAGAAATAATATTAAAACGCTATATTTATGCAATAAAATACAACAATGAAATATTTGAAATTAAAAAGAAATAAAACTCTTCTATTCAAAATGTTAGAAATCCCTCTGAAAACACATATAATCAAAAATAAAATTACACAATAGCTGAATATGTATTAGTATTTTTCTTCTAAAAACAAAACTCAGCAACACTTCTTTGAACATATATGATTAGTTTCAATTTAATATGACTGGTATACTCAATTCACAAATTAAAAGAATGCTTTTTATTTCCGGTGAACACTTTCAAAGTTTTAATCTACTTAAAAATTCATTTGCTCGTGAAAGAAGAGAGAGAGAGAGAGAAAGCAGAAATAACTTCACTAGCCACTTCCGGTCGGAAATATTTAATGAAAACACTGGTTCTTTCTACTTTTATAAACGCTTTTAAATAAGCATCAATGCTATTTATACTAACTCTTCAACAACAAATATTCATAATTTTATATACATCAGGATTGACGTTGATACGATATAGAATTTTATAAAAGTAAACTAAAAAAGTAATTGAAGGAAAAAATGTTTTTTTTTTTCCTCTTATAAATTGCTTATGAATACGATATTAAACAAAACATAAATAATATTTGTAATAATTCTTCAGTACTCATTCACAATTCAATACGCGTCAGGATTGACGACAATAAAATGAAAAGTTACTTACACTCTTCGCTAAGAAACTAACTTCGGTTGAAGATTTATCACCAAACAAAACACAACTTCGGGATGAAGGTTTATATGCATCAATTCCAGGACGGAATTAGCATAGAATTCAGGATTGAATTGCGAAAATTACAGGATAAATTTGCAATAATAACCTGAAAAGGAAAGCGAGCCTCTGCTCTGGAGTCTAAACATGGATGTTTACAGTGGGGTGAAAAACGATCGGGCCGCGCGTTGGGGAGCCATTTTTTGTAGCCGTGAACAAAACGAGTTACCGTTGGGCGCCAAATACTATTCCTGCTAGGGAAAAACAGAACTCTTAAAGAAAGAAGCTAAATTTACTTAAATCTTTTTAATAAACATTAAAGGACATAACACACAAATTACAATACACTGACATACGATTAATACAAACAATTAGTTAAAAATATAGTAATCGGGGGAAAACATCATGTTTACTCCATGACTCCAGAACACAGACTGAAGTTTTGGGAAGTGACCGCTAGGGGGCGAGCTGGAAAAGTTGTCCTGTTACAGAGTTGGAAATGAAGTTTGCGAACATTTCGTAGACATATGGACAAAAATCTTGTCTTCATCGAAGTTGGCTGATCTTTTCGATGATTATGGCGATGTAAAAGAAGGCACAAAAGCTGGGCTCATTCCCAATAATGACAGGAAACGAATAAATGGAAATTTTGAAAAGAATCCTTTTGTCCATGACCAAAATGTAGCGAATACTGGTTATAGCAGACCGAGTAATCCCCGGAAATGGAAGCAAGAACATTCTGATCGGCGTCAGTGTTTTGAGTGCGGATCATCGCAATATTTAAGAGCCTAGTGCCCTAAGGTAGTTAAGATAAATAATGGCTCAAGGATTAACCACGTGACAAGACGTTTGGGTGAAATGACCAGCGAGACGGGTGGATCACAGACTTCCAAAGAATATTACCGAAAATCAGACGGATGAAGGTACGATTCTCACAACGCAGTTAAAGACACCAGAAAAAGAAGTAACACGGATGGGTCCTCTACAGAGGATACCAGTAAAAGTCGGAGATAATACCCTTGAAGGTATCGTAGATACAGGCGCTGAAATCAATGTCATCAGACATGATATAATTAATGATTGTCCTAAAGAAGGAGAGGGAAGCATAAAAATCATATCACCTTTTAGAGAAGAACTTGCTCCATTAATTACTATCAATGTAAAAATCAATGATGGGAAGCATGGCAACGTTCCTGTTACTAGTGCAGCATCGAGGAGACTCGTAAGTGACATGCTGATCTCCTCGTCTACATATGAAGCATTATGTAAGAAAATAGATGCACATACATTATCAATTGTAAATAATGTCGATTCGGAGCAACATATCCATGAATAATCAAATCAAGAGGATAGTGAAGAAAATCCACTGGAAGAGAAAAATTGCTTTGCAAAGCTACAAAAGGGAGATGATTCTCTGAAGATGGTATGGACATTTGGTAATTCCCAACAGAATGGTTATTCAGTTGAAGACGGCATCTTATTGCACTCTGAATGGGTATGTGGAGAAAAAGTACAACAGGTAGTGTTACCAGAGTGTAAGCGGAAGTGTGTGCTTAAGGCAGCGCATGAATAACCATTGGCAGGACATCTTGGAGAGAAAAAGACGAAGGAAAGAATAAAGTACTCATTCTACTGGCCAGGAATGAGGAAAGACATGAAGGAATTTTGCCAATCTTGCAAATAGTGCTAAACTAGGAGGGCAGTCACATACAGAGATAGGATCCCAATACAACCTATCGTCAGACCAGAGAATCCGTTTGAAGTTTGGAGTACTGATTGCATAGGCCCACTAGAACCACCTTCCAAGAGGGGACATAGGTTTATCATTTGTGCTATTGACATGTGCACACGTTGGACAGAAACCATCCCAGTAAGAAATATTACTGCGAAAACTACTTACGATGTGCTCATGAACATTTTCACAGCTACAGGATTCCCCGAAGCCGTTTGTACTGACCAAGGTACTAACTTCACATCGGCTCTAACTAAAGAATTCCTGAAAGCGATTGGCACAACACCAAGATTTGCTACTCCAGGGCACCCGGAAAGTATGGGTGCAGTTGAAAGATGGAATAAACCCTAAAGGAAATGTTGAGCAAAAACATCCAGGAAAATGGAAAAGATTGGGACAAGCACCTGTCATATATGTTATTCGCATATAGAGAAGTGTTACACAGTATGACAGGACTGTCCCCATTTCAAATGGTCTATGGAAGATTACCCAGAGGGCCCTTATCTCTAATGAAAGATTTTTTGGACTGGAAAACGAAGAATCCCATTCGGTGTTTCCCAAACCATTGAAAGTTATTCAGAGAATTTGCAGGAAAATTTGGGAAAGGCTCATGGCACTGCTAAAGAGAATGCCGAAAAGAGTCAGGTAGAATATGCAGGAAGATATAACCTGCTCGATCGTGAGAAGACTTTTCAAGTAGGACAAAAGGTTCTGATCTTGGATTCAATTTCTTCCAATAAGCTATTGAAGAAATGGATTGGGCCAGTGAGTGTCGTTGCTTTAACAAGACCCCATTCAGAACTCGTAGCGATGGAAGACAGTTCGAATAAGGAGATAAATGTAAATAAAATCCGGCCGTATATGGCGCGACTTGAGCAAGGACGAGTTGTATATGAGCAAAACAGTGAATTCGGAGAAATATTTCCTGCTCCGACCGATTACAGTCAGAAAAGTAAAATCAGTTGTGATATAAGAAGGCAAATTCATGATCAAGGAAAGGAGCTGTCAGTACAACAGAAAGCTGAGCTGATTGATATTCTATCTAAGTACAAGGGCATTTTCAGCAAGTATCCAGGGAAAGCTAAAGTGCCGGGACATAACATTAACGTAACTAGCGATTGAATCCCCAAGAGATTAAGCCCATATCGTGTATCAATTGTTTAGCAAGGGGAAGTCAAACGTCAAGTCCAAGAACTTTTGGAGGCTGGACTAATTAAGCACAGTGAAAACGACTGGGCACATCCCGAGGTGTGCGTTGCGAAGAAAAATGGTAGTATCAGACTATGTGTAGACTACTGTCGGCTGAATAAATATACGATTGCAGACGCCTATCCAATGAAACTGGTCACTGAACTATTGTACGAAATAGGAAAGGCTATATTTATAACCATATTAGATCTCACCAAAGGATATTGGAAAATTCCCATGAAGCCTGAAGCGAAACACTATACTGCTATTATCACGAATTCGGGGTTGTACCGATGGAATGTGATGCCCTTTGGAATGAAAAAAGCAGGAAGCACATTCCAAAGGAGCATGGATAAGATCCTTTCAAAGCATTGAGGGTATTGGCGTACAAGCATTGACGATGTCGCCATTTTTTCTGAAAGCTAGGACGAACATACAAGGCACTTCAGTGAAGTAATTCGTACACTTTAAGAATCTAACTTTACCGCAAACCTGGAAAAATGTGAGTTTGGCAAGAAAGAAGTTTCTGGGCCACATTGTGGGTTCAGGAAGGCACTCTCCGGATCCCGAGAAAATTGAAGCCATAAATAGAATATTAAGACCTACAAATAAAAAAGAAGTCCGCAGTTTGCTACGGCTCGCAAACTATTATAGGGATTATATCCCAAATTTCTCCTCCTTAGTATTACCGCTAACAAACCTCACCAAGAAGAACGTACGCAACAAAATTGAATGGACCAAAGACCAAGAGAAAGCCTTCCAAACTTTAAAAGAAGAATTAGTCAAGATGCCTTCATTGTATACTCCACAACTGAACAAACCATTTAAGTTATTTACAAATGCCCCAGCAACAGCTGTTGGAGCCTGCTTAGCTCAGGTAGGTAATGATGAGAAGGAAAGACCTATCGCATTTTTCAGCAAGAAAATGACTGTAACTCAAACACGTTGGGCTACTATCGAGAGAGAAGCCTATGCCGTTTTGGAAGCTTTGAAAAAGTACGACACATGAATATTCGAGGCTCGTATTCAAGTTATCTCCGACCACAACCCTTTGACGTATCTAACTCAGCAAACTCCTCATAGCGCAAAACCTACACGGTGGTCTTTAGCCTTGCAAAGCTGACATAACAATATCATATCGAAAGGGTAATAAGCATTGCAATACAGACTTTCTATCTAGACTACTATTGCAGCAGTAAAGAAAACGAAAGGTTTCAGGATATGTACGAAAGTGTTTTTGCATCTGTTTTCTTACTTTTATTTCTTATCTTGTGCATCTGTAATATATATTTGTTGTAGTTTTTATATATGTTTTAACTGGCATATTTGTAATTTCTTTTCTTTGGGAACTGCATATCAGTTGCTCTCGCACCTCCTTTCTATTCCTTTCCGAGTCGTTAGCGACCAAATACTGTTTGGAACTTAGTTGATATTTCAGGTTCAACCTTCTACTATGATAGACGATGGTCAACGAGTAGCATTTTGTCCATTTCCCACGTCGCAGCATTGTCTCTAAGGTGAAAATGTGCTTCTCCGGAGGGGGGGGGTGTAAGACCCGCTCCTCTACTCCCAACGATGACGATAAGAAACCTTCTAGGAGGAAAAAGTTCTCGTGGTACCAAAGGGGGCGAACCACGTGGGGGCCGAGGAAGAACCGAGAGGGGAGAGAGGAAGGACACGTGAAAGAGAACGAAGGCGGGCGGTGCGATTCGCCATGAACGAGAGACTTACTTCTTTTTCTTTTCATGTTTCATTTTATTTTAATTTGCTGTGAATATGTAAATAATATATTAATCCAGAACAACATTACCTCCTTCATTATTTCCAACACAATCACTATGATTGAGGTGGTCAACAACTGAGATGGAGTTAGATATATATATGACCATTCAGGCCTAGACGTATAACAGGGTGTCAATCGTTTAAAAGTGTAACTGGAAAGGCACGCGAAAAAGACAAAGGAACTTTACTCTCCCCCACACATTGCTATGTCTGTTAAGAACGTTCTTAAAACACATTTTATAGAAGAACGTGTCATCAGCCGATACTTTAATAATGTGTGGCCTTCCCGATCTCCTGACTTGAATCCATGTGATTTTTGGATAGAGGGCGTTGTAACATTTGGTAAGTCTTGAAAACCCCAGAACGTTACCCCATCTTAAAAACAGCATTTCACGCCACGTACGGCGCATTTCTCAAAATACAGGGTGCACAGCAATTATTCTAGATTCTACTCCTTTACATTTCCCCTTCGTGTTTCTGTCATTGTTGTGTGCATGTCCATTATAATCCATAATATCTAAATCAAGTTTACTTAATTTTTTCAATAGAACATGTGCTAGTCCTTTTCCATCCAAAATAGTTACTTCAATAAACCTTATAAATGACTCACCTATACTTA
>JAOUZG010012130.1:311310-329392 GCA_026289955.1 Argiope argentata | reverse complement strand
TTTTGAAGGCAAATTCTTCACTTCTACTGGATTTTGTTTAGGCATAGCTTGTACTGTCTTTTGATGCATTGATTTAACGGACCGTACATTTTTACTTAATTTCGGAGTTATCTTTTTGGATGATTTAGCATCCCTTTTCCTTGTTTTTCTAACTGATTTAAAAATCAAATCTTTGTCATCTTCTAAAATTGCTTCATTGTCAAATGGACCATAATATTTTACAAAGTTTTTATTATTTTTAGAACGAGTTATTCTTTTGAAAACGTCTGCAGTACCATTTTCTACCGGTGAATTCAATAACGCCTGCGAGCCATCTGAAATACAAGTTTGTATACTAGTAGTAGATTCAGCTTCTTCAATGCATTCTGTAGAATCTTCTATCTCCTTTTTCTTCAATACAGGAATTTTTTTAGTACCTTGAATGACAACAAGGAAAAACAATTTATAATTATTTATCCATAATTTAGGAAGAAAAAATTAACATATTAAGGAGAGGGTTACATTACCTCTCATATTATTTAATTGTAAGTCAAATAAAGTTAAGAATATGATTGAGAAAGTACACAAAAATCTTTTGTAATCATAATATAAATATTTTAATGATTAATAAACAAATAAAAAACATTACAAAGAAAAAATACTTTTTTTTCATTAATTCAATTTTGTCAGTATTCATATTTGGTATGAATTTCAGCAGATTTTTCGGTTATCAGTTTTAGGGAGCTAATCCTTAAAAATATAAGGTAAGGCGTTTCTGTACGGCCTACGCCCATTTTTGTTGTGGTTGTTATTACATTAAATATTTCCGATATATCATTGGAAGAATTAAAGGATGACGGAAAATGGTCTAATGCCCATAAAGATTGTGCTTTAAAAGATTTTTCTTACAGTTAAAATTTCGAAATTGAAATTTATTTTCGGACTTGATATATCATCTTCTCCTTAATTCATTTAAATATAAAGTTTACTCCTAATTATGACTTTTCAACTGACACGCACTTTTGTTTCCCCTTTCTGCTATAACTAATAAGTGCCAGCTTCTCAAATTTTATTTATGGTTCTTATTTTCTTACAAAGTGAGTAAAAAATGAATTTTGGGAACTTATCGAGCCTTTTCAGCAAAATCACGATTGATTTTTATATCCGTCCAATCCGCCTTATGTACCAATTTCAGAAGCTCGGGGTTTTAAAAAAAATTCTCTAACGTACTCTAAATGAACTTCTAAATCCTGAATAATAAACAAACTAATCAATAAATTCACGTGTGAGTGACTGAATACCACCGCAATACAAATGCAGATGGAAGGATTCTATTCGTGCTTGAGAAATGTATTCGAATCTTCCACACAATTACAGACCTTACCCATGTTCATTAGCTGCAATTCGGGAATTTTAAGGAAAGCGAACAAGTGTCTCACAAACCGAAACTGAACAGATCTATACAGAAAAAATGGTGGGAGAGTACAAAAGTTGCGTGTTTCTGCATTACACAAACACGAATGGTATTGCTTCGTTTTTGGAAGCGATGATCCAACTCCTCCTAAAGTACAAAGCCTCAGCGCTGACTCGAATGACACAAGACGAGTCCCAGAAAGCAGTCTCACAAGTAGCAGGTGTCCGCCAGTTACAGATGCGTAGAATGCCTTCAAACCGTCGGAATTAGGCTTGCTTCCTTCTGTATGTCTTCCCGAAAACAACGCTAGAGCATTTTTCAGAAATAGATATCTTTTCAATGATAAAATGCCTTTCCACAGTTCTGTCTTTAATTTCAAATGAAATTATGATAATGGTAGAAAAGTGTCCATTTTCCAATTTCCCGAGGACGAAAAGTTAAAAGCTCGATGGACTCATAGGCTGCTTCGGAAAGGTTTCAAGCCAAGAAAAATCTCAAGAGTAAGTGCAGCTATTCAGGAACTTTCTCAAATAATAATATTTTGAAAATTTTCAATTTGAATTTATAAATATTCTAGATTTTTAACTTTCAATAGTGTTTAATGTTATTAGTAATAGTTTGAATTACTTCTTTCGTTTTCTTTTTGTTTCGCATCTGAAGTCCTCCAACATCAAAGCTATGTGTCAGGTTAAATTCATAGAATTCATTTCTTATTTATTAATAATTTGAAAGATTGATTCAATAATAATCTTGCATATCCCATAACATAATTATAGACAAACACTCTTAGCAACAATATAATGACTTTCTATAGTATAAATTTAATTATAATTCAATTTTTCTTGATATAATTTATATATTTAACAACGAAAATTTCAATCAATTGTAATAATGAAAATTTTAATTAATCTTCAACTCACTGTCCTATTATTTGATGTGCAATTTTTAAATCAGCTGTATAACCAAAAAGTAAATAAATATACAAGCATAATAAAAAGTAACATTTGAATTTATAAATTTTAAAAAAATAATTAAAGAAAATTAAATTATAATGCAATATTTTTTTAATTCGTAGGCATTTATCTATATATTAAAAATAATTACATATATAATTTCATCATTAGTTAATTCTAATTTATCTGCTAATTTTCAAAGGTTTGTGGACTTCATTTTAGAGAGGAAGACATAATAAGAAATATGGAACATTTTCATGATGAAAGTGGTTGCATTCTGAAAGCTCCTCTCAAATATCCAAGATTGAATCCTGATGCCATTACAGTTTATGTTCAAGATTATCTTAAGCCTACTATATCCCAAGCAAGAGAAACTCCTGAGGATGAAAAAAATGAAAATAGAAACTCTAGCTGTTAGAAGAGCTATCGCTGAAAGCAAAATTAGCAAAACCAGCTATGATGATAAAGTGAACTTTAAATCAATTCCAAATCTCCTCAACTGCCTTAAATATCAAAATTTAAATCCCTTTTGGCCCATCATAGAAAAAAGGATAAAATAATTATTGGTAATATTTCTGATGATGTTCCAGAAATGATGTATTCTTTAATGGTGAAAGAAGATTTAAAGTGTGAAGTTAATTTAAAAAAAAAAGAATTGGAAAACTAGATAAGTATGCGTTTCCTTTAGTTATTAATAATATAAATGAATTATGTAAAGCATTTAATTACTTAAATTCATTTGAAAATATCAATAATAATAAGTATAATAGTGTTAATTCTCTTTTGGAAATTATAATTGAATTACATACTAAATTTAAAACTTTTGAATCTGTAAAAAATATAAATACAGTTTATTTTCTCCTCGAACAAATTGAAAAGTTGATTTTTTCTAAACAACTTCAGAGATACTCCCCTGCATTGATTATTATTATTATTATTATTATTTCGCAGTCATTTTAACTCCATCTCGCCACATTATTAATAAAATTTACGAAATTCTGAAAATTTCATTCTTCCCCACCCCGGAACTCTCTGTAAAATTAGTTCCATCATAAATGTAAATCCAAAATATGAGCACATTACTTCTACATTTTTAAGTTGTATACATCAAAAATATTCTTGTTTATCTGATAAATATAAAATGGTTACTTTAAAGATTGATGAAATCCACTTGCAAAGGGATTTTGTTCATGTTGGTGGAAAGATAACAGGTATGGTTTTTAATAAATCTGAAGCAGCCTCAAGTGCTTATGCATTTATGATTAGATCCTGGCTTTCTCCTTATAAGAATGTTGTGCATATACTTCCAGTTAAGACTTTAGTTGCTGAAGATTTTCATGTACTTATTAAAAATATTATAATTGTTCTTGAAATCAACACTTACAAAGATATAGCAGTAGTTACAGATAAAAAATCTATCAATAGTAAAATTATGTCATTATTTAGAATACCACCAAAAATAAATATTTCGTACAAACATCCATATGATTCTTAAAGACCTTTATATTTTTAATTGATACTGTGCACCTGCTAAAAATCATATGGAACAATTGGTTAAACCAGAAAAATACTGGAAATTGCATGCATTACCCAGATTTCAATTCCCTTGGGATTCGAGCAATCCCAGCAGGTTAATCCACGAGAGGATAATAATACTGTAGGAATGTAAGTTACGATGTGTACGTTAACCTGAGAGCAAGTCTTGAATATATAATAAATATTTAGTTTTGAACTCTTTTAAAAGAAATGCCTGATGAAAAATTTAATTAAATAGATCTTTACAGAAGTAACTATCATTTTGGGTGGATGCAAAATGCTTTTACTGCAATTAGTAGAAAAAAAGCATACAAGGAAACAAGTAAGAAAACAATAATTTACTTATATTTAAAGGCAAAATTTATCTTTAATTTAAACTATAAAAGAGATTATTACCATCAGGAGCAGAAGCAGTTTCACTCCGTTGCATCACAGTTTCAATGTCTGAATTGGCATTGCCAGCAATAAATTCAATTCCATGTATTGGATCGGCCTTTTCCCCTTCAGCTGGTGCTGGAACTTGACTTGACTGACTTGTCTGAAGAGCAGCTGCTGAAGATTTTTAAATACATACATCAATATCGCTAATTTTGAATTCTTATATATAAAGATATCTTAATATATATAAAATTCTTCTGTGTGTGTGTATGCGACTGAACTCCTCCTAACGACTGGACCGATTTTGACGAAAAATTAGTAATTTTTTTTAATATTTATATATTATAAAGAATTACAATAAATAAATATTTTATAAAGAAAAATGTATCTTGTGTATGTTTAAAATAAGTAAATAATGGAGTCTCATAGAAAGCTCTGAAAATAAGAACAAACATTAGCATTGTTAGTAATGGAAATAATTTGAAAATTGAAATATAAACAAATAAGCAAAATAATAACATATTAGTGAAACGAAGTTCCACTGCTTATAATGAAACTAACTTCTGAAAGCAGGAGTGTCATCAGAAATCATGTGCCTTTTTTTAGGACTTTCTTATTTTACATTTCTAGTAAGTTAGATCTTTAAATTTTTCTATTTTGCACGTATTGAAAAAGGGGTTAGATCAAAATCTGAGATCATGGCTGATATAAGCAGTCATTCTCAACATGAAAATCTCGGCAATTTTACATAAGCAACCACATTACCGAACAAAATGAAATGATAACGCTTTTTTTAATTCTAAAGGTTGTCATTTATCTAGGATCTCTGAAATGAATGACAGAAAACACAATTATTGGGCATATTTTAATTGCGTAATAAAACTGAAATATTTAAAACAAATACGCAGATATTTTAGAACTAAAAAATAATACTGTAGGAATGTAAGTTATGATGTGTACGTTAACCTGAGAGTAAGTTTTTAATATACAATAAATATTTAGTTTTGAACTCTTAAAAGAAATGCCTTATGAATAATTTAATTAAATAGATCTTTACAGAAGTAACTATCATTTTCGGTGTATGCAAAATGCTTTTACTGCAGTAAGTAGAAAAAAAGCTTACAAGGAAACAATTAAGAAAACAATAATTAATTATATTTAAAGGCAAAATTTATCTTTAATATAAACTATAAAAGAGATTATTACCTTTATGAACGGAAGCAGTTTCACTCCGTTGCATCATAATTTTAATGTCTGGATTGGCATTGTCAGCATTAAATTCAATTCCAACTTTTGGATCGGCCTGTTCCCCTTCAGCTGGTGCTGGAACTTGACTTGACTGACTTGTCTGAACTGCAGCTGCTGAAGATTTTTAAAGACATGTATCCATATCCTTAAATATATATTACATAGCAAGAGAAAAGGAAATAAAAGGGAAAATATCATAATAAACTGAACTAACCTGCTTGCTGCTGTCTGCGAGCAGCTGCTTGTTTTAATGGCAAGCATACAGGACAATTAATATTGATACAATTCTTATAATGTAATATTATCTGACGAGAAGAAGAACAGTGAGGTTCACGACAAGATATTCCAACTTTACATGCTGTCAGGTGATTAAGCACATGCTTCATAGTCCGACAATGAAGTACATTACACTGTCCTGCTTCTCCATTTGACTGATTTTCACGCTCCTGACATTTATAAGCATGAAGAAGCAGAACCAGTTGTTTCTGAATTAATTTATTCTTTTCAGGATTAACAGGGGGTGCTGGTGCTCCAACAGATGAAGCCCCACTAACTGTGCCTGGTGAGCTCTGCTGGCCAGGACTTGGTGTAACAGGATGGTTGGAATCTGACATTTGTGGCACCGACTGTAGAAAAGAAATTATAAATAAGATATTGATTTATATCAATGATGATTTAACATAAACAAAATAAAGAAATGGAGGAAAATAATATTACAGATTATTGTAACAGAACTCATTTAGCAGCTAAATAATAAAAAAATGAGTTTCTAAAGTGATATAAAGCTATATTTTTATTTACAATCACAATTCAAAACATTAGATATATTTTTATATTCATAAAAAGACTAAATTATTGCAATTAGATTAAAAAATTAGTACATAATTTTAAAAATAAAAACCAGATAGATAGCTACCAAATTTCGCATAAATAGAATTAAAAATAGTATTACCTGTTTTCTAGTCATATTGTTGTGGATTGTTATTTTTTTGTTAGAAAATTAAAGCATGGGTAATCCAGAGCAGTTAAGCAATAAAGGAAATTAAAAACCTGAATAAAATGTCCACTTAAAAAATCTACTTATAAAAAAGTTAGATTTGATGATAAATATTCAATATTCTATACTGAAAAATGTCACTGCTTAAAAAGACTTTTCCCTAACTTCATTGGGTACATCCTATCTTTTGTTAAAATTCGACTGTGACATTTCTCAAGAAAAGCTTTTATTTAGTCGCTTTCAAATTGTCTTGGCTGCTAACCTATATTGGCAACAACTGTTTAAAGTACCCATATACTCAAAATATGGCTTAAACATTCTTTTTCATTTCTTAGCAACTTCCCCTAACAATTCAAGGTTGTTAACTATCTCCTTAATTTAGGCACCAAGTAATTTAAATTTTCCATTTTTATCATTAAGCATTCAGTAAAAATCATTCACATAGTTTACTATTTTTGCTTGCATTATTTATTATTAGATTACAGTATGAAGAATGGGAACCGCTCTAAACAATTTACCTGTTAACTGTGCAATCAAATTATTTTCAATGCTTTTTTCATTGAGATATTTTATCATACCAAGCTAACTTTGTTATATAATTTTCAGTCATAGTCTTCCATTGTCAATGAATATTCTAGTGTGAAAGGCGTTTTAGTCTTGGTAGCCTAAAGTACACAGTATCGGGTAGATGAAATCTTCATTAGTATTAGTTTCTCGAACAAATTCTATTTTTCTTCCCTATTTCAAAGCTAAAATATAAGAAAAAGAATTTTACGACCCTTTCTATAAATTTCCTTTTTTTTTTTTTTTACAAATTTCTAGCAATTTGTTGCACTTAAAAATAATTTTATACAGTAATCAAATTTTTATTTTTATGTTTAAGTTAAAAGGCAATATTTCCTCACTATTACCAAAGTAAATTATAAAACAATTTTAAGGTTCTTTTTAAAAATTATAATTTTTTAATTTTTTTTGAAATTTCAAACTTTTTGTATTTAATTTAATGCAAATAAAGTTCCTTATTATTAACAATATGTAGTGCAATTTTAGGCATAAATGTTCGAATTGTATTATACCTTGAACAATATTTAATCATCATTGTGAACGAAATAGTAAAACTGAAATGTATGTTTTATTGAGAATGTTATATAGTAAAATTTCAAAAATGCGCAAGTATTAATTGCATACTTTTTTTTATTGCAATTTCAACTGAGATCTATAGAGAGACTAGGTCATTAGATAGAAAACAAATAAGGAAAGAAATGCTATTTTTACAGATAAAACTTTTGTCTGAATGTACACATTTATTAATAACTTACGGTATGCACATACCCAAAATCACAGTTTTCGTAAAAATTTCGAAATTCTTTATTATTTTGTTATAAAATCAACGCATTTAAGATTCCAAAATTGATTTACTTTTCGTAGTATACATTTAGAATGTTCATTCATGAACATATTAAAGCACAAAAGCCATGAAAATTACCCTCAAAATTTCAACAAAGCTTTTATATTAACTCGTCGCAAATGAAATGCTAAAATAACATAGTGGTTACAGAGCTGGCATAGTAGCTGACATAGTATTCACAAGAACTCAAGTTCCGTTCTGGACTGGTAATCTTTTCGGGTTTTTTATTTGTTTCCTTTCTAAATCATTTAAAATTAATTTAACAATTAAAGACAGCTTTAAACAAAAAGCTTATAATTTTTATGCAAATAAAGTCTTGGTTATAATTTAATTTTTAGATAAAAATTAATTATATATATGAATAATTTTTTTAATATCCAGAAATACTTAAATTACATTAACTGTTTAATGATGATTTAAATTAATACGATACTGATTTTTCTCTAGAGAAATAACGGCATTTTCTCTTACTACACAAATTATAACTTATGTTTTTAAAAAATTAATTATCTTCATTCATATGGTTCTGGAATTATAAACATAATTTTTATTATAAATAATATTTTAAATAACTATTTTTATCTTAAAATCCTTAAAAATTTAATTTTTTTGGATTTTAATAATGATCAATTGATCAATGATTTGGATTTAATAATGATCTATTATAACGCAACGAAGTTGAATTTACATCGGGAATTAAAAGGAGCAGTTAAAATTAATAAAATAATTCTGGCAAGCATTCTAAACATTAATAATCGCCAAAAGAAACCAGAAAGCATTTTTAATTACTGCAAAAAACGCAAAGTAAATGTGATTTATAATGTTACGGAAAATACACTCTATAACAAAAAAAAAAAAATCGTCCCGATTGCTTTGAAATTTCATAGGCATGAGTGTTTTGACAAGATAGCAAATGATTAAATTTTTGTGTCCAATGAATGAATGTTTGATCTCCAGCGCATCGGAACTGCGCATCAAGCAGATGCGCCCACCTACCTACCAAGAGACTACTTTCTGATTCGCCAGCTAAAAACAATAGGTAAACTCTAAAACTTGTAAACAAGCTACTTTCTCTCGGGTCTCACAAGCACTCTTAACAGACTCACCATCCACTCCTCCCCCTACCTGAAGGACGACTCGCCATTGGATGTCATTCCTCGCTACCACGCCCTAGCCTACCACACCAGCTGGAACACCTTGCAGAAGACTCTACGCCACATGCAGATCAGGTCATTCAAGCTGCCAGGTTGTTATGCTCCAAGGACTGTGGGGACGGCCTTGATGCGCAAAGCGGGTGCTCCGTCAAATATCACCGTTTTTCTCGGTTGTTAAAAATTTCTGTTGGATTGCGATTCAGATTACCTTTCAATAACATAAAAAATACCTCGCTTCAGGGTTCGGGCTCATTACGAGCAACTATCAGTGTTTGAAGAGATCGTATCATTGGATTGAAAGAGGCCATTTGGACAAATCAGAGAATTGCTCGTCTTTTGAGTCGAAGCGATGCGGTGATTCGTAGATGATGGCAAGGATGGGTGGAAAAAGGCAGAGTTCAGCGTCAGCATGGTAGCAGTCGACCTAGGGCCACAACAGATCATGAGGACAGAGTGATCGTCTAATCAGCTGTCACAGCGCCTTCATCATTTATCAACCATCAGACGTTCAACCCAAACACCAGTGTCCCCCATGACCATTCACAGACGGTTGAGACAGCGAAATCTACACTCAGGCCGACCGTTACTCCACCTGCCACTCAAACCTGCTCACTGCCGAGCCAGATTATAGTGGTGCATGGCTCGATCAGGTTGGAATGATGCCGACTGGAAACGTATAGTCTATAGAGACGAATCCCACTTCCAGCTATGTTCTGATTATCATAGAAGACATGTCTGGAGACACCCAGGGCAGAGGGAGGACCCTGATTTCACTACTGCACGCCACACTGGTCCTCACCAAGGCATTATGATTTGGGGTGTCATTTCCTTTGAAAGCAGGGCCCCTTTGGTTGTCATTAGAGGTACAGATACTGCACAGCAGCACGTCGACGACATCCTAAGACTTGTTTTGCTATCGTTCCTTTTTCAGTACCATCGACTACTTTTTCAGCAGGACAATGCCACCCTACATACGGCTCGTGTTGCTATGAACTGTCTGCTAGCTTGTCAAACGCTTTCTTAGCCTGCCAAATCGCCATAACCCTCTCCCACCCAGCATGTCTGGGATATGGTGGAAAGGCAATTGCATCTGACCCGGAATGTTGATGACCTCGTTCGACAGTTGAAGCGATACCAAAGGTGACCATCCGGAAGCTTTATCGGTCTATGTCACGCTGAGTGGCAATTTGTATCCAGGCTAGAGGCGGCCAACACCTTATTGAACTCGTTACTGTAACTCTGAAATTATTTAGTTGTTCTGAGATTTTAATCATTTGCTATTCTGTACATTGTCTTCCTATCCACCAAATTTCGTCGCAATCGGACAACTCCTTTTTGGTGCGTCTATTTTTTTTTTGTTATAGAGTTAATTTTGAAGGAATGTAATAATTTATGATAGATAAGCATATAATTAAATCCACAATGAAAAATAATTTTTGATTGACCTGTGGTTTGGGTTGAAAAAGTGAACCTGTGGTTTGGGACATCGCAAAGCCGACATGAATCAATTCTGTAACACGAATCAGCAGGTTATTTTTTCGACTGATTTCTCCGGAACCCGACTTCTTCGGAAATTCAAATATTACTTGACAGAACTAACGAAAAAGAATAGCGTATTTAAATGGGAAAAGGTTCAAGAAGAGTCATTTGAAACTCTAAAAAGTCAGCTGACAAGAGAACCAATTTTAGCTCTTTACAATCCTGAAGCGAAAACTGAAGTACATACCGATGCATGTGCGGATGGTATAGCTGGCATGTTGCTTCAACTAGGAAGTGATAATAATTGGCATTTAGTTTACTGTGTAAGTAAAAAGACCAGAAAATAAATATCATTCGAGTAAGTTAGAATTAATGGCAATCGTGTGGACACTGGAACGACTTCGACAATTTTTACTGGACATAAATTTCACAGTAGTGACCGAATGCCAAGCTTTAGGTTTATATGAATGCTAAGAAAACAAGTAATCTTCAAATTTCCCGTTGGAGTCTGCTCATTCAAGAATTTAACTTTGAAATCCACCATAAGCCTGGCACTAAAATGTCTCACATAGATGCAATTAGTAGAGCTCCAGTTTTAAATGCTTCAGACACACTAGATTCCTTAATCGAAAATAAATTAGAAGTTTATCTTACGATGAGTGTAGAAGATCAAGTTCTCACGATGCAGTATGCACGAGATGAAGCTTTGAAGGAACTTACACTAATTCTCAAAAAGAGTATTGAAGATGAAGCAAAGAAGAAAAGCAAAAAGCTCATAATTATGTTTTAAAGAACCACTGACTATTTCGTAATATAAACGATGGTAAGAGAGAAAAACTTTTTTTTTTTTTTTTTTTTTTTTTTTTTTTTTTTGTCATTCCAAAGAGTATGAGGAAAAGTCTTGTGAAATTTCATGACCTTATGTGACATTTTGCTGTAGATAAGACAGTGTCAAAAATCAAGGAACTTTATTGGTTTCCTTCTGTGAAGAGGTATGTTAGTCCACATATATCAATGTGTTTCGAATGTCTGGTCAACACAGTTTCATGTGGAAAGAAGCAAGGTCTTCTTCACCCTATTCCATCAGGCCGGAGATCGTTTGCTACAGTGCATCTTGATTGCCTTGGACCCTTTGTAACAAGTACCAAAAGGAACAAGGAATTGCTTGTCATTATTGATAATATGACTAGATTCGTACGCCTCTATCCTGTTAGAGACACATCATCTAAGAATGTTCTTCAGTCAGTGGAAAATTTTATTGAAGATTTTGGCTTAATGAATCGTATAATATCAGATAGAGGTTCCTGTTTCACTTCACACAAATTTCAAAGATTCTGTGATAAGAATGGAATTTTGCCCACATTGAACTCTATATCCCACGCACAAGCAAACGGAATGGTCGAAAGAGTTCATAGAACAATATTATCTTCCAT
The DNA here is from genome assembly GCA_026289955.1 of Argiope argentata. Lineage (NCBI taxonomy): Eukaryota > Metazoa > Arthropoda > Arachnida > Araneae > Araneidae > Argiope > Argiope argentata. The sequence goes on along the minus strand of JAOUZG010012130.1, from coordinate 317,413 downwards.
TATAACATCAATTGAAAATACTAATCAAAAAGATTGGGAGAGAAAAATTAAAGAAGCTGAAAGAATCTTGAACAACACTGTGAACAAAACTCTAGGAAAAACACCCTTTGAGATTCTTCATGGATGTGCCTATATTTAAAGAGGGAATTCTAAGGTTATTTGCTGATGATATTGTGAAGTTTGGAATGATCCAGAAATAATAGTATAGAATGATAATTGTGCGGAAAGCACAAATAATTCTATTTACTGACTAATTATATTAGATTTTTTTGTTAAATGATAAAGTTCTTTAACTATAAAAAGAATTTGAAGCCACAACTTATGTTCTCTCATGGTCTAAAATTCAATCCCTTTTCCTTTACTATCTAAGATATAGTTTTCAAATTTCGCGTGTGAAAATATCCTGTTTAGACATCTATATCACATTATATCTTATTCAAATTTTCAATAGTTTATAAAATACCTTTTATTCATCCAATCAAGTTTAAGTTTAAAAAAAATTTAACTTATAGTGGAGGCCATTTGATGTTAATATAGTTTTGTCAAACATTATTTCGTTAATTTTTTATTAATTAATTAAAAACTAACTTTTCTCCAAATATCTTTATCCCCCCCACCCCCATGAAATAAGTAACGAATTCAGTTGTTTTCCCCCCACTCTAATGAGGTTAGGCTTAATATGTTTTCTGACGATTATTTTAAACGATTTTGTTTATTTTTATTATGATTCATGCATTTAAAATTAAACATAGTTAATTAATCTACTTTTATGATTCATTTTGAAGTACTTTCGAATTAAAATAATACACAATAAAGAAAATTAAAAACTTCTAATCTCTATTGCTTATCCCAACTGGTCTAGGAAAATCACGCATTTTGTGTTGCCACAATTAGCTTTGAATCCTCAATTGACGTTCAAAATTCAATGATTGTATAGTTTTTTGATAAATTATTTATAGATATTGTAATTGTTAGGATAGTCTGGTTGGTAGGCCGTTGGATTCGCATCCCATTGGTTGCGAGAGCGAACACCATATATATAGAAAGGAGAATGCGCTTCCTATTTTGCCACTTAATATTGTGATTCTATCAGACATAAAGATATTTATATTAATATTAGTTAATTAATAAAAAGTAACTAAAATAAAAAATTTCTTTGTTCTCTTAAGTAGGAATTCATTAAAATTTTTTTTATATTACTTGTTTTGTAAAATATGCATTCTCTATCAGTCATCATAAAACATTTCTCTTTATAAAATCAGTATTGATTATGTAAATAATATTCACATGATTTAAAATATTTTTTCAAAAGGATAATTAATATAAATTAGTGTTGAAATATTTTTTATTTATTTATTAAGGTATTTTTTTTTCCTAATTAATATATTACATAAAAAATGCAAAAAATCCACTTTAAATGTATTATTTATCTGAAAATTGTGTGTGTGTGCGTGTGTGTAATGATATTTTACTTTTATTTAAAATTCAATTATCTCACAAAGTTTTATCTTATTTTAGCTCATAGCAGCTTCCTGCTAAAATGTTATTTCTTGGTCCATTCCTCTATTCCAATTTAATGAATAAAACAAGTATTATAAAGATATACGTAATTGAGCCCACGTGCCCATTGGATGGATAAAAAATCCCCAGTGTAAATATTCTTTTAGAGGATTCCTTCGATGAATAATAAATCACTTATATAATATAGATTCTTTTAAGATCTTGCTTTCCCCTAGTTTAAAGGTCAACATAAGGTCAAAAGTATAAGAATTTCTTTCGGATATCTACACGTGGGTGATTTATGAGGATACCACAGTATATGAGTCGAGAGATAGTTGTTTCGGCCCTTTTTCACTCTTATTGTGTTTCTGTGCTGAATAACGCGAAATCAAAAAGTCAATAGGTATTTTTTGATAATTTTCGGCTATGACTTTCCAAATTGCATTCCAATCAAAATTAATATGGATTATGTTACATATTAGCCGACCCGATGGTTTTCTGTGAGCCAAAAAAAGAATTAAAATTAAATCCGCGGTAAAACAAAATGTGTTTTCCTACGCAGTTTCCAACGGCGAAATTCCTTGGATATGCGTTCTCTGGTCGCCGTGGCGAAGCTGTCTTGCCTTCCGTAATCCAGGGTTCATCCACAACGCTGAAGTTCGTCGATTTCCTTTGGAATACTCAATGCTATACTTGTTGTAACCTGAGATCTCCTCAGACATATATCTCTGCTGTCCAATTCCTTTGTGTTTATACCTTCGTTTGCGTTCTTCTTATCTGCAAGTTATATCCTTTTATCTTGCCAAGAATTATGGAGCGTGGTTTTTGTATGCCCATGTTCAAAATTTAAAGTTGCCTTGTGAAATCTTCAAAAAGTGATTAGTGTTTCCTGACTTAATGAGGCAAAATCACAATTTATACTCTTTTTCTTTTCTTTAATTTTTTTATTTAAATTTAAGAATATTTGTAAATTATATAATTATAGCTTTATTTAAAATTTTATAATTTTTAGACTTATTAAAATTTATATTTTAAAAAAAATTATGCATAAATTTATCATGTATTTTATTTGAAATGTAAGTAAATGTTATTATGATCCGTTAAAATGACTGACCCAGAGAAAACAAATGTCTCTCCTTCAAAGTCAAGTTTCAGAAAGATAAATTGTTAAAGATGAAAATGAAATAGGCCAGGAACCCTCCATAATTCCTTTTGATCCCGAAAATCGGATGAACATGGATCTTTGGTTGGGATATTTTAATAAAATTTGTAACGATAATAACAAAACTAATTCATGGAAGATTAAAAATGTTGCAATTTCTTAAAGGGTCAGCTTTAACTCATTATATAAATAGTTGCTTAAATATTGATAATTTTGATGACTTATGATGTGTACTAACTGAGCAATTTCTTATCCCAAATATAGGTAATTTTTCAAGCTTTTAAATTTGATCAAAAAAAATTAAAAATTAGTAGATTACTTTCATATGGAATTAAATTTTGGCACACAGTTAGGCCTTGATCCACAACTAGTTTTGGAAGGTCTTTCTGATGGGCTGCCAACTCAATGGAAACAATTGGTAAGCATAAAAGCTCTTCCTACCCCTACTGGATGTCTTATAATAACAACTAAACTATCAAAAATGGAAGAATATTCGGAAACCAATCCAGGCAGAGGTAATGATTGTCGAATCAGAGAAAGCCAACAAGCATCTTTCATACCTAGGCACAATTTTAATCATAGAAATCAGAATTCATTTGTACCTCGAGCGCTAAATAATTTTAGACCAAATTATCAAAATTTAGTAAAGCCTAGTTTAAATTTCACTAACCATAGTCATAATTTACATTTCGATCAAAGATTACCACCTTCTGCATGTAAATTGTGTACTCGAAAAAATATTCCAAATGTTTATCATTGCACCCAAGTTTGTCCTTTTAATAGGCCTCTATTTGTGACCAGTGTTCCAGTAGCAGCTAATTTGACCTCCCTATGCACACAAGTCCTTCTTGGCTGTTCACAAAATCCTGAAATGAGGCAAAACTCTCCTAATGAGATCCCTGGCCCAGTACAATGACAATTATTAGTGTCAGGACACATCTCAACTTTACCAAGTCTAGCCAACGTGGACAATGTTTATAATCCTCAAACCAATGTAAATATTGTTATTGACACAGGATCCACTCTTTTAATTATATCTGCAGATATTGTGAAAAAATTTAATGTGAAAAGAAAGAATATAAAACCAATAAGAGTCAAACAAGCTCATGGAACGTTCCAATTAGCCCACATTTGTGACATATTTAAAAATTGGTCAAATAAATAAGAAAATCAAATTATATATTATAATACTCTATTGCCATATATTATCTTAAGACTTCCAGGTTATAGTTCACATAAATTAATTATAGATTGTGATAAAAATAAAATATTTCAAAATGGAAAAATTACTACCAATTTGCATACCAATAATAATTATATATCTTTACATATTGTTGAAAAAACTAAAACTAGTGTTGCTAAAGTCAGGGTAGTAAACACCTCAGAATTAATTTTTCCACCTCTGATTGTAAACAAACTATCTGAACCTGCTTTATCTCTGGTGTCAGAATATTCCCATGTTCCTTCAAATTATAAATATGATGTTCGTAAAATAAGAATGGAACCCTCTAGAATAAATTTAACATCTGATTTACCAGCTACTGGTAAATCAGATGTTCTCAAAGGGCTTGTAGATCCTTTGCTACTGATGAAATGGAAATAAACAATCAAATTAAAAATTTGATAGAAGCAGAGTTAATAAAAGAATCTAGTAATTATTACTCCCCTGTAACATTAGCATATAAGATAGATGAAGATAGAAAAAGTCTTCTTTGTATTAATTATCTTAAACTTAATTCTTTATGTAAATCTGAAGCAGAGCCTCTACCTAGAATAGATACTTTATTAGATAAATTAAGTATTGCCAAAGTTTTTTCAACATTGGATCTTGCATCTGAATATTGGCACATTTGTTTGCATGAACAAGATAAACATAAATTGGCATTTGTAACTACAGAAGGTTTATACGAATTTCAAGTCCTACCTTTTGGCTTTAAAAATACACCTCAATATTAAATAGAACTATTCGTAAAATTTTAAATAATCATAAATTTACAAATTTTGCATGTCACTATTTTGATGACATAGTATTTTTCTCTAATGCATTAGAGGAACTCAATAATCATTTAAAATAGATTTTTTCAAATGTATGAAAAAGAAAATACTAAATTAACATTTTCTAAATGTATATTTGCTCAAGATAAAATTAATTTCCTAGGGTATGAAGTCAAAGAAGGATATATTTCTCCTGATAATCATAATGTTGAAAGCATTAATAAATTACTACCACCAAGAAATATTAAACTACAAGGATTTCTTGGCTCTGTAAATGTTTATAAGTTTATTGATTCTTATGCTAAAATTAGAGAACCCTGAAATAATATTTTTTAAAAATATACACCAATGTATTGGACAGAAGACTGTCAAAAAAACTTTTGAAATATTAAAAAATTAATTGATAACTAAACCAATTTTACAACTTTATAACCTTAATTTGCCTTTACATGCTTTTTGTGATGCATTTCAAGTAGCCTTTTGAGCAGTTCTAAAGCAACCAGAATGTTTTGATAAATTGCATCCTGTATCTTATCATTCAAGAATTTTACGCCCTTATGAAAAAAATTATTGTATAACTGAGTTAGACTGTTTAGCTATAGTATATGCTCTTCATAAATTATATTAGTATTTTCATGGAAAAAAATTTGTCATTCATACTGATTGCCCTTGTTTGGCTTAAAAATTTTAAAAATTTCAGAAGAAGATTATTTCGTTGGTCTTTAAAATGAAGCAAGTTTGATTATGAAGTTAAATATTTAAAATGAACAACTAATGTTGAAGCTGATATGTTATCACGGCATCTTACTGCTCAATATCTCCAACATTTTGTGCATTTACTGGAATTGGATGAGATAAAACAATATCTAAATTTAGACAATTTAGTTAATATCAAATATAAAAATATTAATTATGTAAAATATTATAAAAATATTATTGGTTAAAAAGAAACATTAGTTTAAAATATTCGTGCCTTTTTCTATTAGGAGAAAAGTTTTGCAAAGTTCTCATGAATAATTTGGTCATCCAGGCACTCAAAAAATGATCAATTTAATTACGCCTCAATATTATTGACACCATATTACTCAAGATATTTCACTTTTTGTTCAACAATTTGATGTGTGTCAATAAAATAAAGAGAAAAAGAAAAACAGGTTTGACCTTTTGCAGACGGTGATCCCCCCAGATCATCCTTTTGAATGTCTTTCAGTCCATACTGTTGGTGGATTTAATTATTATAATTCAACTAATAAAATATTTGATTTAGTAATTGATCATGCAACTAGATATGTTTGGGCATTTCTTTCCAGAAATGAAAATTCTGAAACGTATATTAATATATATTTTTTATTAACTGATAGAAATGATGCTTTTACCTCGTGTAACTCGACTCTCACCCAATTATATATATATATATATATATATATATATATATATATCTATATA
>JAOUZG010012130.1:293759-311210 GCA_026289955.1 Argiope argentata | reverse complement strand
TATATATATATATATATATATATATATAAATTTCATAATCAAATTAATCCACTTATGCACATTTTTTTTCTTACATTTCTTTTTCGTTATTAAATAAATATAAATGCAGTTTTATTTCTACTAAAATGACATAAAACTTAAGCAAGATTAACTTAACTAGCAAGATTAAAAAACAAAAAAGAACATGAAAGCTATGGAGATTAAAAAATTTTGACACTTTTAATGTCTACAACTATTATTATAAATATTATGAAAAATTTATACTTCTATGATTTTTAACACTCAGTTGTCAAATATTATTTCATATTCTTTCCAGCTATATGTTAAATATTTGATAAATTAATGATTATTTTAGAGGTATCTATCTAAAATTTGATGTATCTATAGATTTTAGGTACAATTTTTAAAAGATTATTTAATTATTTTTTACTTTATTACAATCAGAGTGGATATGAAATGATGTTTCTATATTTAGTATAAATTATAGCTTCGCATAATATATTATTCAAACAAATCAAGTAGTTTTAAAGAAAGGCTAAAAATGTAATAATTAAATTTTCATTTTTAAAAATCTTAAATATTGATGGCAATTTGGACATTTGCTTACCTTACATTTATATGAGGGAAACTCATATGTTGAAGACAATTTTATTCAAATTACATAAATTGTTATGTAATTATTCACTTTATTTGGTGGTTTCTATTTAAGAACCTTTTCCACAACTGTAATTATTATTGACTATTTTAAGAAGAATTTTTATAAAGCCTAAGTGCGGTTTAAATTTATAATTTACAAGGAAATGAATATTATAATTTTAGAATGATTAACTTAGAATCTTTGAAGCATAATATCTGTCAAATATGTGAGCAAATCAGCATTAGTAACAAGTATTAAGGAAATGAGTTTACTTTAATTTTCAGCATCATCTTTTAACATAATGTTTAAGATAAAATAAAATATTAGATAAAATTACGTAACGTTAGACAGGTGCTTTTTAAAAATTTCTTTGCAATACTTCTACATTGTAAAGTGATTATTCAATATATCAATAAAAAATGAAGTAAAGTATATGTAAACAGTTTATTAGGAAATTCGAATATGTAACACAACCACTGTTGTAAAATATGTTTAAAATATTTCAAAACATTCATCAAATAGGAAAGAAAAAATGGAAATTAATTAGAATTCTAATTCAAAAATTTTAAATAATCGCTCTGAAAGATCTTTATTATCCTCCAAACTATATTTTAGCCAAAAATTTTAGTTAAAAACGAGAAAAGGAAAAACCTTTTTTTAAAAAATGACAGAATTTGAACCTTGAAATAAAATAGCATTGAAGATCTGTAATATTATAATTACTATTTCTTTAAGAATTAAAAGGATCAGATTTAAAAATATTTTTTTAAAAAACTAAAATTTTAAACTATTTATATGAGAAATAATAATTGGGACATATACAAAAACACTGCTAAAAAACTTGCAATCACTGAAAATTGATTTCTTTTGGTTTTACTTGCCCTTATAGCATTTTCATTCCTAACAACATCATCAAATCATGACCAGTAAAAGAGCTCTTCAATTTCCAGCAAGCACAATTATATTTTTAAAAAAAATCTTTTTTAAAGCAATGTTCTTATTTAGAAGGTTCCAAATCTAACATAAATCTTAACCATTATATTAAAACTGCAGCTTTTCGAGCATTCCAAAAGCATTCTGAGTTTGAAAACAGAATTTTAAATTGATTTTGATTTCTTTAGTAAATATAAAACTGTCATCTAACTACATCAGAGAATATTAAATGTATCTTTTACAATTTATATGATGCAACATAAGAAATTTAGATTGGGCAAATAATACTATTGAAAAGAAAGTAATTTTAAGTAGCTTGCACCATGATTTTATCATTATTTAAATCAGACTTTAAATTTAAATCTTTTCTAAAATTTACATAATCAAAAAAGTTACAAGCAGAAAGTCAAATCATGCATATTATTTACTATTTACAGTCTTTTTTAATCTATTGCAAAATTAATAAGACTCTATAATTTAAAATACAATTATGTCAACATATCACCCTGCTCCTACATACAAATATATCATAAGTGAAAATAACATTAAAAGAAGAAACATTTCTGAGTAATTATTTGCACATAAGTATAGAAAGAGTTCAATGTATCAAACCAAGATTTATATTTATTCATTTCTCCTTGAGCTTAGTATATCAACTTTCTTTAACAGATCTTTACAGCATCAGAAAGAAATCAGAAATTAGTTTTAATATATTTGTTGTTAAATATATTAAAAAAATTTTAAGCTTAGTATATCAACTTTGCATGCTCTTCATGAAACATGACAACATGAAAGTATTTCATTCTATATTTCCCCAGATACACTGCTGAAACCTTTCTGAACTGTTTTCCTATATAGTCATATAATATATCAACATAATCATCAGCTTATTACCCTCCAAACCATATTTTTGCCAAAAACTTTGGTTATAAAACTAGAAAAGGCAAAAATTGTTTTTACAACATGACAAGATTTGAACCTTGCAATACAAAAGTTTTGAAGATCTGTAATATTATAATTATTATTTCTTTAAAATATAAAAATATCAGATTTAAAAATATTTTTTAAAAAACTAGAAATTTTGAGTGATTATTCTGAGAAGTAATAATTGGGACATTTACAAAAAAACACTGCTAAAGAATCACTAAAAATTGATTTCTTTTGCCTTTATAGGTTCATAACAACATCACCAAATCATGACCATTAAAGGAGCTTCTCAATTTCCAACCAACACAATTATACATTGATATTTTTTTTAAAAAAAAGCAATCTCTTTATTTAGAGGGTTCCAAATCTAACATAATTCTTAACCATTATATTAAAACTGCATCTTATCCAGCATTCCCAAAGCATTCTGAGTTTGAAAAAAGAATTTGAAATTAACTTTGATTTCTTTAATAAATATAAAACTGTCATCTAATTACAGAAGAGACAATTAAATGTATCTTTTACAATTTATGTGATACGACTTAATAAATTTAGATTGGGAAAATAATACTGTTGAAAAGAAAGTAATTTTAAGTAGCTTGCACCATGGTTTTATCATTCTTTAAATCAACTTTAAAATTAAATATTTTCTAAAATTTACATAATCAAAAAAATAACAAGTAGAAAGTGTAATATGCATATTATTTACCATTTAAAGTCTTTTTTAATCTATTGCAAAATTAATAAAACTCTATAATAACCCTTGCAAAATTAACAAGACACTATAATTTAAAATACAATTATGTCTACATATCACCCTTCTCCTACATACATATATATTATTATAAGTGAAAATAATATTAAAAGAAGAAACATTTCTGAGTAATTATTTGCACATAAGTATAGAAAGAGTTCAATGTATCAAACCAAGATTTATATTTATTCATTTCTCCTTGAGCTTAGTATATCAACTTTCTTTAACAGATGTTTACAGCATCAGATAGAATTCTTGAATTAGTTTTAATATATTTGCTGTTAAATATATTATAAAATTTTTAAGCTTAGTATATCAACTTTGCATGCTCTTCATGAAACATGACAACATGTAAGTATTTCATTCTATATTTCCCCAGATACACTGCTGACACCTTTCTGAACTGTTTTCCTATATAGTCATATAATATATCGGCATAATCATCAGCTGCCTTTAATACAAATCAACTACATATATATTTAACTAATTCACAGAAACCGCTTTAAAAAAAGAAGGAAAAACTATTTCAAGAGTTTATCCTATTAATTATTTTTAATTTAAAAACGAACAAATAAAAAAATTGTAGATAAACAATCAAAGAAAACAAAGTAATACGAATATGATTAAAATTATCAACAGGAATTTTAAAAAACATTTTAAAACTTAATATTACAAGTACTTATTATTCATCTCACGAAAGTAAAATGATATTTTGAAGGAATGTAATAATTTATGCTAGATAAGGATATGAGTAATTGCACAGTGAAAAGGAATTTTTTTACTGACTAAACTAAGTATATTTATGTTAAACAAACCTGTTTGACAGTAGAAACTTGTTAAACAGAAGATTTAAGCACAAACAAATAATCACCTATCAATTAGCCGAAAACAAGAGAAGCCGGTTGAAATATGGCGTCAAATTTGCAGAACAATATAAGAACATTAAAAACAGCTGATGATGAAGTTGAGGAGTTTTATTACTGCCTAATGCTAAAAGAAAAAAGAGGCTTGATCAGAAATATTGATAGAATATAAAATTTACTCTTTCTTGCTAAATGAAAACATGCCTTCGTATCATTTTATTCAGAGCTTTCTATTGTTTCTAGACATAACAAGAAAGATGATATCTTCAATAATTCAAAATAAGTTTTCTTTGTAGCTAGAACTTAATTCTTATTGTATACGAAGGAACTTCAATTATGTGCATAAAATTGTTTCCAGACCTCACAAAAAATTTCAGTATGAAAGAAAATTACAAGGGGATTTTACAAAACAAATTTCAATAAATATTAAAAATTTCATGTTTCTTTTGTCTCTTCACAAATGTAATGAAATAAAGCGATAAAAGTCGAGACTGCTTAATTTTTCTGTGAAATTTATCTTGACTTTTTTTTAATTCTTAGTTTATTTTCGCTTTTTTGGCGAAACACCATTTTATAACAACCGATATAAAAGGGATTAATAACAGTCTCGGACTATTTGATAATTCTATTAAGAAATACCTTATAAACATCAAATAAAGATTTTTGGTCGTATTACTTTTTCTGGTTGTTTAAATGTTTAAATTAGAGACTACGACGGGGGGGGGGGGGTCTTACCTTAATGTCAATGGCCAGGATGTCGCCGATTTGTTTATCTTTCGCATCGCCATAACTAACTTCCGCTAATCACCGCACAGCTCTTTCCGGCAAACCTTGAGTGAAATGCGCAGAAATGTATTTTTTTAAAAAAAGCGTACAGATACAAGCATTTATTATGGGATGTATCGTCACGCATTAAGGACAAGCAGATGATTTTTGCCTTAGAAGTGTTTTTCGCTGCTAAAACTAACTCTTAACCTTGGTGGCAATAAAAACAGCTAGAAAAAACTGAAAACAAGAAACAATGTATAGCAACCTAAATTAATCAATTAAAATAAAGCAAGAAGGACATTTCCTATGTACGATTTACTTATTACTTCAACGCTTTTTTTTTCATGCAATTTTAGAATGAAAGAAAGAAACTATTGAATGAATACTAAAAAAAAATCAAAATTGAAAAATATAAAGAAAAAAGGCTATGTAAGAAACTATTAATCGCCTCCCCGACCAAATCCAAGATTATATTCGATACAGAAGAAAAGTTTGAGATATATAATTTTCAGAATATTTTTTCTAAAAACCGTCTAATAAGTATTTTCTCCAGAAATTATTTCTTTTAAATAAAAAAAAAACGGCACTTAATTCAAAATTTTTGCAAATCGAATGTAGGCGTCTAAAATGATCAGTAGAAGCTAGCTTATTACAATACTTCCTGCCAAATAATGGCATTGATTGATCATACCCTTCGGGCATCCATTGGAAAGGAAAGACAGGAAGCTCTCCCTCTGACCGTTAAAAGAAAGTTAAGGAGATTTTTTCTGGTTAAGGGCCCACAGTTAAAGGAATTTTTTACTTTGGTTTCAGTAATTTAAAGGTCAAGGAGGATTATTATATTCGAGAAGGTGCAGCTTTCCACAATCACCTTAAATAGTAAAGACTTTCGCCGAAGAAACTTAATCTCTCTCCGCAAGGGGAAAGCGGCTTCCGACAGGGATGCTATTGCCCAACTTAAACCCTTCTAACGGCGTCTCTGGGAGTTCCACGATGTGACAAAGTGGTCACGAGCACCTCCGCAAAATAATTTGGAATAGTACTTTAATTTGTAAGTTTAGAGAATGTTAAAATTAATATGAAGTTTGGAAGAGAGCAACAAAGCTCTAAGGTCATAAAATTTGGTAGATTATGATTTTTTTAAAAATAAATAAATAAATGTAAATAATATTAGGAGATAATTAAACAGAATAATTTTTTGAAATAGTTTTTTTTGTTTGTTTGTTTGAATACGGGCCTTTCAACTATTTGGACTGATTAACTATTTTGATAAGTTATTTTGACAAAAAAAATTCCAGAAATTACGTGCGTGTAGCTCATCGTAGCTATGTAAATAAATTTGAAAATTTAAAACAAAAGCTTGGTAACATAGTTAATTGGTTAGGAGCTTTTTTATGTCTGAAAAATTTATGTAAATATTAGCAACAGCAACTCTAGGTCTCTTTTTAAATCTATAAAGAGCAGGAATTAAATTGGTAGTTGTATTACCTCGTTACGAATCAAGGGTATTTTTTCGAAGAGCTTAATTAATGTTCTTTCGATAAATTCCAATTGGAGGTCGTCATGAACTATTTTTCCGCTGACGTACCAGGGGCCATTAGCTATTATCCTCAGTAGTTTGTTTTGAAAATCTTGCAACCTCTTGAGGTTTTTGACTGATGTGGCTGCCGAACTTTGAGAACCGTACATTAAAGTTGGTCTTCAAACTGCTTTGTAGAGCAGAAGCTTGGGTCTAAACGATAGCTTACTCCATGGAGAAATTAACCGGCTGAGATTCTTACTCATACCTGTAGCTTTGATGAGGGATGCTCTAATACGACTATTACAGCTTAATTTGGCATGTAAAACCAACCTTAAGTATTTATATTCATTTACGAAGAGTATGGAAGCAAAAATCGCTAAATGACAATTGCTAGTTCTAAGTAGATCGTTAACGCAAATGTTAAAAAGAGCTGGAGAGAGTAAACTTCCTTGTACACAAACGCTCATGATTGGTCTGGGGAATGAAATTGCATTGTTTGTTCTTATCCTAGATTTTCGAGATGTTAGGTATGATCGTAAAATTTTGACAAACTGCTCCGAAGCTGGTTATTTTGTTCGGCGAAATTCTGATTCTGATTTCTCCGGAACCTGACTGGTTCGGAAATTAAAATATTATTGTCGCTGAGGAATTGATACCATGTGTTGGAGAAGCACATATTCATAGACTTTGCTCAGGTTACTGACAGCGAGATGGGTTGGAAATTTTGAGGTAAAGTGAAATCGGGACTTGGTTGCGGAAAAAGGACAATCACAGCTGCTTTCCAACAGTCGGAAAAATAACAATAATCAAACATTTTATTTGTTAAAAATGTTAGCTATAAAATAATTCTAGGTAGGAGATTTTTAATCATGCGATTAGTATTTAAATCCATTCCAGACGATTTTTTCGGCTTCAAATTTTTTATTTCCATTGTCTCCGTCGGCCGAACTAGGTCAAGATTGTTTACATGTTTTGCTGATAAGAAGCTTCTCCAGCTGATCTATGATGTAGCTAGTCAAGAGGGGGGTGGGGAGAACGACAACCACGCGTCAGTGTGAAGCCGCAGTTGCATGACCTGTGAATCTTCAGACGAGCCTCGCGTTTCCCCCTTTTACCCCTCTTGCGGTTTCTCGGAGTGCTTTGACGTCAGTGGACGCGTCGTCAAATCTTCGAAGAGCCACGCACTCCCCCGTATTACCCCTCTTGCGCATTCTTGGGGTCCTTTGATGCTTGGACACTTTACCGACAATTTGCGGGAAAACTTCGGACGCGTCCACAGGCGTCAAAGCACCCCGAGAAACCGCAAGAAGGGTAAAACGAGGGAACGCGTGTCTCGCCTGAAGATTCGACTCGTCGTGTAACGGCAGCTTGAGATGTTAACTGGTTCTTTAGGCTACCTGCCAAAACTTCCGCCTTCTCTATGAGAAGGAGAGCGAGCTTCTGCGTTTACCCCGGCAAGGGGTGTTAGAGGAGAATGTTTTCGGAAAAACGAGGAGCGGCACCATACAACAGGTTTTGAAGTACTTTAAGAGGTGTTGCGCGGCTTGAACTAAGCGATGGACTGTATTCAGCTGGAGACTCGATCTGGATTCCGTATAGAGAGGACGTGTCCTAACGATGCTCCGTCATTGACGGGACCGGATCTGCTATCACGGGTTGTTAAACGCATGAACGCACTGAAGTTGAAAAATAAGAGCAGAGCCAGACTGGTCCTTCTAAGGACCTGAGTTCTAAGGTTTCGGACAGCGAGGCATCATCATCAGATAAAGAGATAATGGATACACAACCATTTGACAACCACAAAAGAAAACAAAAAGTAATAATAAAGATCAACAGGACCCAACAAGTCAACCACCACCAACAACAACAAGACCACCATCTCCGTGATCTATCCACATCACTGAAGAATATATAGTGGATAATTCAATTTCCATCACTTTCAAGGAAACTTTGGGAAATTGGGCACAAGCACTAGTTCAAGCTAAGTCAGCGTCTGAACACGAGCAAGTCAAGAAGGAGATAGCTCAGGTGAACAGTTCCTTGAATACCCTCCTTCTTAGACTAGGGATCCCCCTCTTAAAATTACCTGAAAACGTTAAAACTTTTAATCTTATCTGTGCTAGAGTAGAGAATAAAAATAAATCAAATGCAACCTCTAGTAATGAAACTAATGTAAAAGTAAATGAAAAGCTAAATCCATGCCGAGAAAAAAATTGGCTAATGCAAAAAAATTGAAAAATATTAATAGTAAAAATAAAATTGTTTCGCCGAAAGGTAGTCCAACAAAAGATAAGAAAAAACGTGTAGTCGACGAATATGGCTTTATAGCCCTGGCTTTCCATCTAGTTAGAAGAAAAAAAAATCTTAAATTAAATAAAGAAGATTAAAAAATGAAATAAAAATCCTAGAGCAACAGGATGGTATAAACGAGAATGTATTAGATAATGAGATTGATTCTGAAACAGCTTCTTCAAAACAAAAACGAAGGAGAGTGCCGCTCTTCTTCGTTACTCCTAGAAATGACTCTCAAGTTATGCTAAATATTCTAAAATTAGAGGCTCCTTCCTTACGCTCAGTTATGAGCAACAAATTCTTAAAATTATCTGTAGAGAAAGAAAAACAGCACCGAAGCTTTTCTCATCTCGTCGAAGCTCAGGGTGCTGAGTTTAAAACCTTTATGCTGAAGGCACACAGAATCATAAAGGTCGTACTTCGATTACTTCCCTCCAGTACTCCTATTGTGGAAATAAAAGAGGAATTACAAAAAGAACGGTTTACAGTTGTTAGTATCACTCAACTGTCTAAATTTCATACCAATCACCGGTGCCGTTATTCTTCGCTCAAATAATAAACGGCCATCTGTCTGAAACGGTTTGCATTCTCACTGAGATGTCTGGCACGAAAATCTCTGTAGACGATACAAAGGTAGGAAGGGGCCATCACAGTGCTGACGGAGCCAGGGCTTCTTCCACAGCTCGGAAGCCTGTAAACTTCCAATTAAATGTGTCAAGTGTGCAGGACCTCACATGGCTAAAGATTGTTCATTAGCCTTTGAGGATTCATTAAAATGTGCAAATTGTGCAAGCGACCATGCGACGAACTGGTGTCAGTGTCCTCGATTCCCTAAGTTTGGTGGAAGACACCAAGCCACCAATAAATTCAAAAAAAAAAAAATGCTCCTTCCAATAAATCCATATGGGATCCACCCAGGACGCGTCGAGTTTCTAAAAATTTCAGAAAAAAAGGGAGAATTTATCGTATTCCAAAATTCCGACAAATTTTGAGTCAAAATTTCCCACATTACACATAACTGAGGAGCGTGAACCTACCAGACCAGTTGTCACCAAAAATATTCCAAAATAGTCAGTCCAAGTGGATGCAATTAATTCCAAAATTTTTGCTGGCATTTTTTTCTGGCCAAGTGATGTTAATAAGATAAGATTTGTTTGATTCACCCCTTCTACTCAAAGCCTTTAAATATTCTCCAATAGTAATTTGGGCTGCATTTCACCGTGCGAATATGGCATATTTCCTCTTTGAGCAATATGTTAGTCTTAGTAATGGCCCCACACTTTAACTTTCGCTCTCTTCTCCTCAGTAAACATGAATACTTCCATTGTTTTGGCCTGGAATGCTAATAGTTTGAGTCCCAGTATCGTTGAAGTACGTGACTTTGTTTTAGAGAAAACTCCTAATGTGTTATTAGTCCAAGAGACCATGCTCCTACCGGAATACACACCCCTAATCACTAATTACCGGATCTATGAAAACGATATACCGGGATTTAGGTATAATGATCGGCGCATTTTTGGAGGCACTTGTATTTTCGTGAAATCGATAATTGATCATCACGTCATCCCCACCCCTATTTTAAAAAGGAGGGATGCAACAATTATTGAGGTTAAATTAGGAAATATAATCCCCCATCAAAATTGTATCACCCTATGCGAGATCTGGGGGTCCGCATAATTACCTTCTAGAGAATTTCAAAATACTTTTAAATTTAGGCCCAAACGTCATCATTGCGGATGATATGAATGCAGGACATATCGCCAGGAATAACTATGTTACTACCACACGTGGTAAGCTGCTTTATAGTTATTTATGTATGTAGACGGAGTCAAAGTTTTGACACCCCACTCTCCAACCCACATTAATTTTGTTAGTAATAATGAATCCGTTCTAGACATCGTAATATTATAGCGAATTCCTTTAACTATCAAATTAGAGTTCTAAATTGTTAAGATTCATATAATCTTCCAGTAGTTTTGACTTTTGATATTGGAAACTTTTCTTTAAATTCACCAGCACTTCTCCACCAACTGGGAGAACTTTCAACATATCTTAAATTTAAATCCCCTTCCCCCACTCAAAATTAATAGCAATATTGAAGCAGAATTTGCAGTCGGTTGTTTTTGGGAACATTTTAACGCCGGTACTCGCAGAAGCGTCAAAACCAAAATTTAATAAACTTCCAGAAAGGTTTCCTTAGAAATCCAAAACAAAATTAAACTGCTAAGTTATTAGCGTAGAATTTGGCAGCGAAAAGCGAGACGGAATCTACGCAATATCCAGGTCGAGATCAACGGTTTAAAAGTAGGTCACTTCGAGTAACGGCAAGAAGAGAAACTACAATTATTCAATGAAGACACGCGCGGAATGTGGCACAGTTCTTATCCCCGCAAACCCTTCTCCCCTATTCCCCCTAAGGGAGGAAATGGGGGACTTGCCCTGGCTCCCATTGAAAAGGCGGAAGTTTTGACATATGGACTACAAAATCATTTTTCAATCCTTCAATCCTCAGCTATGGCTCGAAATGGAGAACTAGAAAAGAAACAAAGATGTTTTGATGCTGAACTGAGTGCTGCTCAAGAACAAATTAAAAAGGAGATAACTCACCGTGAAAAACTCCACCGGGAAATAGATCAAGCAATGTACGAAAAATATTCTTTAGAACAAGATTTGAAGTCTGATTTGAAGATTTCAAGATTTGAAGAACAAGAATTAAGTAGTCAAGTTGAAGATAAGATAACTCGGTTGGAGAGACTCAAACAAGATCTGGAGCGCAAATGCCGAAACCAAAAAGAACTGGAAGAGTTAATTTGCACAAGTCCAAATGGTAAAACTAACTCCTTAATTTAGTGCAAATTACTTCATCCGAATTATGCATACGTTTATTACCGAAAAAAGACGAAATTGTGTGTTTTCAGGCAACGGTATTATTTTTGAAGGGCCAAAGAAAGCTTTGAAACAATTAGATGGAACTACAATTCAAAGTGAATTTAGAGTGAAAGAAATTCGCTGGAAGTTTAAAACTCTCTCTTTTCCATGTTGGGGAGGCTTCTGGAAACGTTTGAGTAGAATTTTGATAAATCTTGAGGAAAATCTTAGGCGCTCCTATTTGTCTAGCAAAGAATTGCATACTTTTGTCTGTGGGAGTGAATTCGTCATGAATATCCTGAGCTTATTTCAGACTCTAATGAAACAGTTCCCGTGACTCGCTCCGGATGAGAAATAAAACCAGTTAAAAGACTAGATTTGTAAGATTCTAAACAAACTTTTGAAAATTCTGTATTTGAACTCTAAAATATTGTTTTAAATTTGCATTCTAATGCTTTGAAAAATTTATATTGCTATTCGCACTTCTTTATCTCAAATTGTATGCATATATTATCTTTTTATTTACTCTTTTTGGGTTTTGTATCCCCAAAGTCAAGGTGAGGAGAACGTTGCGTCACGATCTAACTCAGTGAGAGGTAAGTTTCTCTCTTCGGAAGTGGCAACAAGAAGTGAAAAAGATTTTGAAAATATGAAGAAGGAGAAGCTTTAAATGTTTGTGTCGTGCTTTTTTGTTTTAAATATATGTTATTGTTTATATCTTCAGCGTTGTCATCATTCAACAAAACTGCCTACATTTATTTTCTAAGTCATTCCTAACTACATTAGTGTTGAACCCGACTCCAGTAGGAAAACTTCCTAGACGAATGATAAAATGTGCCTTGTCAATCATCCTGAAGGAGGCGTGGCTTTGCTTGAGGGCTCGTATAATAACTAAAAGTGACGAAGTTGACCTCTTTTATTCAGGAATGAAAAGTAAAAAAAAAAAAAAGTGTTACTTTTTAAAAGTCAAGACTTACAAGAAGAAGAAAAAAGGGGAAAAAAATAGACAAGAATTTTTTTTCTGAAGAATTAAATAGACGAAAACAACATTAGTTGAGCCAAATGGACGATTGATATTATTGTAATTTTAATTATGACTTTTTTTTTCTTTAAACAAAAAATATTTGGAATGTCAGAATAAATTGAAATTTCAGACCCAGGGGAGAAGATGTCGATGATATAATTCGAAATAGAAATTTTTATACTCTGTTTATTTTAACTTTATTTATAAACAAATGATTAATTCAAACAATAAAATAACTGACCGTCAATTAACTTTAACTATTTAATGAAAATAAATTCCTTCTTCGGTGGACTTTATAATTACTTTTAAAAAATTAATAAATAAAACATGCGAAAAAGGGCATAAACAATAAAAGAAATAATTGAATGTCAATTTTTAATCAAAAAATACGTAATATTTTTAACAACTGCTTTGATAAAATCTATCTATTAGTTCATTTATAGACAAGAAACAAGATATTTAAAATTAAAAACTTCAGCAAACTCCATTAATTTAGAGCAATATCTTTCGATGATAAACTAAAATTTTTGATTATGCTAATAATTATATGTATTATTTCAATATTTGATTTGTAATTCACTCGTTAAAAAAACATCAAATCCTTTTTATTTAATAATTACGATATTTGTTTAAAATATCGTAGGAAATGAAGGTAAGCATATAAAAATGTATCCTACAACATATTTTAAAACTCTCCAAATAAATAAATACCTCAAGATATTCTAGTTTCCTATAACTTTTAAAAACCAAATTTTTACTTCAGAAATATACAAAATGTATTTTTGTAACTACCCTAAAATTAGACCGTTTATATTTGTGACTCTTTTGAAAATCGAGGAGGACACTGAAAAATAATTTTTTTATTTACTAAGGAAACGTTACAGTTTATCGCAAATAATTGGGTTAATAAAATTGGGGTAGTAATAATCAGGTAAAATAATGGTAGAAAGTACGGAAAGTTTGCAAAATAATCTGAGGATTGAACTTAAGAGTACTACTAAACTATATAGGCTGGGGCTTGTCTACTAAAACACATTTTTTTAAATTTTCTTATCTTGAAATTTAAAAAAAAGGAGTGGTCTTTCCAAAACTTCACCGTTATGCTTTAATTAGGATGTTATCCTTTTCCCTATTTCCAAATAGAATCGCTGATCTTAGATAAAGTCGTGTATCTTTAGTATAACATTCTCAAACAACGGTTATGGAATATAAATCTTTGGTCTAAATTTAGTGTTTTTACTGAATCTGTCATGTAATCTTTGACTTTTTTTTTTTTTTTGCAAGTATATCTCCCTAGCGTGAGGTTAATAGAAACTGAAAATCGAATTTGTGTTTTAGACGAGTTTTTTCCCCCAATCTACTTAAAACCAAATTTGATTCAAAACTACAATTGCAGTCACAAATTCATAAAGCAAATAGAGTTTACATGATCATAAAACCTCTATTTCTCATATCGGGAACAACAGATGATCAATCCTTTGACTGATTTAGTTCCGAATGTGATATATATTTATACTTTATGTCTTAAATCTATGTACCAAATTTTATCCATCCGGCTCTCTACATTTTATCATGTTAAACTATGCCCACACAGCCAGACAGATAGGCTACTCATGAATGGATTTCGATCAAAATTTAGTAGAAAATAAATTTGGCGAAAATACCTTAAATCAAATTTCATTTGACGAGTACAAAGCGCTTTTGAGTTATCGTGCAACAGGACAGACAAATAATAATAATAAAAAATTTTTTAACCACTTATATGCATATTTATATTAACCCTCTGGATGCCAGCGGGGTGGTTTGGGGCGTTTTGGAAATTTACCCTTAATCTTCACTTCGGTCGGTTTGGGGCGATGACTTGCGTTTTAGGGGAGGTGGGTTTTAAAATCGGCTACTGTGTTAAGCGCTGCAGGAGGTTCGTGTTACCTCTGACGATCGCGGCTTTTTCACAGAAGGTTCCTCTGTCCCTTAAGGCGGTAGGGTTGGGAAGGGATTTTCAAAATAGGTTGTTTGCTGTTTTATTGTTGTGTTTGAAAGGGGTTGTGTTGGGTTTTAAGTTCTTATTTCCCCGTATTATCTCAAAATTGGAAAGATTTTATGGCTATTTGTAAAGAAGTTTTCCATGGAAGTTCTCTGTTAACGATAAAGGATAATAAGGATTCCGAAAAGTATTTTTTATGGATAAACATCAGAAAGCTTGCTTTAAATATTAATACTATTGTAAAGATATAAAGACGAACTATTGCATTAACTTTGTGGCCTATTTACATAGTAGTTTTCTCACAAAGCGCATAGCGGCTCTGGTTACTGTGGAAGGCAATCGTTTTATATTTCTAGCTTCTTTATCTATCATCAAAAGACCGTCAGAAGTTTAGATGACAAGTACAAACGACGTCTTTCAAATAGCATTAAAAGACCCCTCCCCCCCAAAAATGGAGTTGTTGGTTTTCCCCTCCTTAGAGTGAGATAAGTTATGTAAATGGGAAGTGCCTTGCACGAATGCCTTTCTGCACCTTTTTCTTCAGTTGCCAATTTCTACTCTTTATTTTACATATTGTGAGACGTTTTTCATTATCAGAGTATTTTTTATTTATTTAACAGCTTATAATTTCATCATTATGAGCGAAAGTAAACTTGAATTCAGTGATAAATTAAACCAACTTTACCTGTTACTGATGAACAGTTATCTGTTAAGCGAAGATGAAAGTAAACCAAAAAATGTTTTAGCTGTTTTGGTGGTTAACATTCTCTCGAATTTCATTTATTTTTCTTACTTCATTGTAAAATGAAGTTTTAAAATCATCCCATCTTTTTCCTGAATTATTTTGATGCACCAAAAAATTAAGCAGTATTATTACTATTGACATATGTCTATGCACATTATCTACTATTGACATATGTCTATACACATTATCTACTATTGACAAACTGTTGTTTTAATAACATTTCAACCGTTTAATAAGATAAAAAATAAGGATTTTTTTGTAGATATTTGTTCTAACTTTTATTTCATTGATTGAAAAGTGATTGCTAAAAAATTACGCGTGATTCACTCATACGTAAATTTATTGAAACTTAATATGGAACTTTCGTTTAAAAATTTCATTTTATTTCATTGTAACTAGATCTTATCTTAACAGTACTATAGAAAAATTAAATAACATATTAAGATAAGAAATTAAGCTTCAAAAATTTAGCATGATGGCTTATACCAAAAAAGTAATATTTATAAAGAACTAAAGTAAAATTCTCAGGCTGGAAACTGAAAGAATGTGTTTTCGAAATATATTTCATTGAGTAATGTTTTCCCGGATTTTATTGAACGATTTTTTTTTTGTCAGTATTAAATAAAGTTTTAAAAACATGTTATCTCATTTACCGAATTACTTTGATAGATGAGGTAATATAACTTTTAACGCAATGTTGTCTCTTGATTAACTGAATTTTTTTAAAGATAAATAAAAATTAGTTGTAAAATAAATAAAAAAACTTTTGGAAGGTAAATTTATCTTACACTCTTTTTTGATGATTTAAGTAAAAAAAAAAGAATGTATGAATTTTTGGAAACAAAATATGAAAACTTCTTTAAAAATTTAATTAAAGGTTTAAAAAAATATCTTCATGTTACGATCGAAAAATTTAAAAGGATGTTTATATTCAAAAATTCAAAGAAGATAGTAGTTTATATTATAAAAGCCCTTTATTGCCTTCAGTATTAAGAAAAGGGAATACTGAAGGCAATAAATAACAGAATTCTTAGCCGAGTGTTAAAATAACGTTTTATTTTCGAAATTTCTTTCAAAAGACGCTGTTTTCCCAATTTTTTTTAATTCAAAGAAGGTTTTTATTTCAATATTATATAAAAATTTAAAACATTATCTAGTCTATTACCGAATTGCATCGACATCTATACCATATAAAAGTATCCTAATTGCATTCATATATACAATATGTATGTCATATATTATTGTAATGTAGAAGAAATTGCATTCTAATATATATTACATTCTACGTATTATCAAATTTTGCCAAAAAAATGAATTAATATTTTAAAAGTATATCAGGGAAAATTAAACAAAACAAAATAAAATAAAGAAGTTTTTTTTAATTGATATTAATGCCAGATTTTATTTCAATGGTTTGAAATCTAATATAAATTTTTAAAAAATTATTTTCCAAATTATATTATAAAATAAATATCAAAGATTTGGTGATGAAAAATATACCCCAAAAAGTCGATGAACGAAGCGCTTCACACTAAAAAGTGTCAATACAATAGAACACTTCAACCGGTAGAAAATGCAACTCATTGTCGGAAAACCGCAAAGCAATTGCTCAAAGGGGAACTGTGACAGATTTATTACCTCACACCCCAGGAAGTAACTGCCCCTCAGCTTGGAAGAGTCCATGTGGTACAAGACACACCGAGAAAGCCTGGATGCTAAAGGGAGTGCCTCTTGAAAGGAGCTTGGATGTTAAAGAGTTAATATTAGTTAATTAATAAAAAGTAACTAAATTAAAAATTTTATTTGTTAACTTAAGTAGGAATTGATTTAATTTTTTTTCATATTACTTGTTTTGTAAAATATGCATTCTCTATCAGTCATCATAACTCTTTATAAAAGCAGTATTGACTATGTAAGTAATATTCACATGATTTAAAATATTTTTTCAAAAGAATTATTGATATAAATTAGCGTTGAAATATTATTTATTTATTTATTAAGGTATTATTTTAATTTTTTTCCTAATTAATGTATTGCATAAGAAACGCAAAAAAAACAACACTTGAAAAATATTATTTATCTGAACATTGTGTGTGTGTGTGTGTGTGTGTGTGTGTGTGTGTGTGTGTGTGTG
>JAOUZG010012130.1:272320-293359 GCA_026289955.1 Argiope argentata | reverse complement strand
CTGTGTGTGTGTGTGTGTGTGTGTGTGTGTGTGTGTGTGTGTGTGTGTGTGTGTGTGCTTATTGAGATCTAAGACGAAGGGATTCATCAAAATCTTTAGTTAATTTTTTTAAAGATTGTAATAGTCAATTTGCGTATATAAGAAATCAATAAATAAACCAAAAATTTAAAAACTTTATTGGTTATTTTAATGTTAGCTATTTGTTTATTGCTAGTGTTTAAAACCTGATTGAGTAGGATTTTAATGTTTGTGATGAACAAAGAACTATGTTTTATTTATATCAAATTTTGAACGGAAACCATTCTTAAGAGATTTGGTAGGTAATTTTGTTATTAAAATTGTAATTCTGTTTTTCTGTTATATTTGGGGATGGGTTCCCATCGGTAGAAGAAACCTTTCCTAAAATACATACGCAGTTTGCATAGTTAAATTAAGAAGCACAATGCAGGACTCTGAAAATAAAAATTTGGACACTCTTGGTGTATACGACCTTTATTAAGGTCCGTTTTTGTAGTAGAAGAAGGGACGATAACATCATTATTAAATGTATAAGAAAATATTTCAAGGAGATTATTTCTGTTAAAGTTAAGTTTAGCTGAGATTTTTTTGCGATAAGATTGCGATTTAAAAAAATATTTTAATTAGTCGGCAAAATATAGAGAAAATTCTTCGAATTATTATAAAATATTCCCATTGATATGATGGAGAAGTTTGAAGAAATAGCACTGCGTGAAAACCACCGATAAGACTTTCAACAAATACTTTATGCGAGTATTTGTCTCTTCAGAAAAAAATTTCACTTTCCATTTGACAGGTTATGAAGATGAAATTAGCAAAGAAGTGAATTTTCTTATCTGTTTTTTTAAAATTTCAGTTACAAAGGCGGAAGGCGTAGACAAACTTTGATTACTAAGCAATTAAAAAAAGAATTCAGCTCTTGAATCATTTTTCAAACAACTTTTAAAAAAATCGAACTACGAAGATGAAAGATGTGAACGAATGTAACCAGCATGAGTTTTTTAAAGAGTTGTTACCAGCAATGCTTTGAGATAACTAGGCCCCGAATTCAAATATCTAAATGTAAGAGAAAATTCACTCTTACCTTGACATTTCGGGAATTTCTAAATCAGAAGAACTGTGGTATTCCAACATGAATTAGATCACAACATTGAAATCATTAATCCAGCGTTTTTCATTTTCATCTTTTTTTTTATTTTCTGAAAGAGGACACAGGTAATTAATTATATATAAATATTTACATAAATCCTTTTAGTTGCACGATTCATTTCTATTGCACACAAGCATCTTTGGATATGTTCTTATTTCGAATCCAATCATAGCTTAACTAAATCAAAATTGAAACTTGAACTTACATCTGCTACTGTGGAATCATGGGAATTTTCCCTGGCGTCATAACTGTACTTGCTCGAAAGGGTTACAACATGTTATGTTGAAGCCAGGAATTCCAACATCCTCCCACCTTTGAGTCTGAATTATAGAAAACTCAAACACAATAATCAATAATCAATCAACTCAAACACAATAATTATCAAAATTGATCAAAATATTTCATTAGTATTTCATACATAAAAATATCAAATTACCATTTATATCAAAATATATCTTAGGTTAAAAAGTATATATTAGTGTTCAGTTCTCAATTAAAGCTCTTAAGATATGAAGTAGATAATAAAAAGTTCAAAATATAATAGTTCATGTAAGGAAGAAAAAGTTCTGTTCTAATATTAAGAGTCTCTTTACCTTTTTTTAATCTCCTGCCATACTTGGATGTTGATTCATAAGGTTCAGGTTCATTCAGAGCATCACTTTCAGAAGCATTGGTATCATCATAGGTAAATTTTAACGGTAGTTCACACTTTTGGAAAAGTTCCTTGTCGTGTTCCAAACTTCCCAAGAACACAGTCTCAATGTTGTACGCAGGATTTCTCCACTTTTGGTTTTCAGTTTTACAAGTCTGATAACCATCTGGTGATGTGAAGACTTCGATGACTTTACCTAAAGGCCAGTCCATTCTTTTCATATTGTCACTGCATATCAGAACAATGTCTCCAATTTTGATAGCTAGGAATCTTCTTATTTTTCATTCAAATTGCCTGGCCTGTCCCAAATACTCAGAGCGAAAGCGTTTTCTTAGATCTTTTCGTAACCTTTGGCGATAAGCAAACCTTTGATTTAGGGATTGACTATCTATGGGATCTAGATCAGGCATTCCAATCTCTCTGACTTCTTGCAGGAACTTGGGAGTAAGAGGTTCTAGGTCATTTGAGTCATCAGTTACATTAGAGCCCATTCGTTGATGACACTTTCACAGTCACATAAGACTGTACTTAATTCCTCATAATTTAGATGTTTGTCCTTTACAGAGAATTACAACTTTACAGAGAATTCGTTTAACAATGTTAATTAAACGTTCCCAAAAGCCACCCCATCAGGATGCAGACGGGGGAATACATTCCCAATCAATGTTACTCACAGAACTGTATTTGTCTACTACCGCCCAGTTAATCTTTTTGATGAGGTTATTCGCTCCAACTAAGTTTGTGCCATTGTCCGAATAAACGATAGCTGATCTACCTCGACGAGCCACGTTTCTCCGGAATGACTGCAGGAAACTTTCTGTTGATAGTGAACCAGGATGTTATTTACTATGCAGATGCTCAAAAATTAATTTTCGAAAAGATTTTGGAACAAATGGTCATGATGAACCATTTGAGATCACAAATTAGGTCAGAATTCGTATTTAAACAAGGCTTGAGTACAAGTTGTAGTGATGAACTTTTATGAGGTAAAAACCTTTGGGTTTCAGGATCATTTCGTTGAGCTTTTGAGAGTTCACTAAAATTCAGAAAAGGTGATTTAGTAATGGAATCCAATTCTATACGTGAAAGAGAGTCTGCTACAACATTTTTGGATCCTTGCACATGTCTGATGTCAGTGGAGTATTGTGATATTAAATCAAGATTACATAATTGTCTCGGGGAACATTTATCTGGATTTTGTTTGAAGGCATCAATTAATGTTTTTTTATCAGTATAAATGTGGAATTTCCTACCTTCTATGTTTAAATTTTTTTATTGCCGAATAAATCGAGAAAAGTTCTATGTCATAAGTCGACCATTTTCTTTGACTTTAGTTAGGTTTCATTTAGAAAAATGCTATTGGTTCCCATTCTCCGTCTAATAATTGTGATAATGGGCCACCGACAGCAACATCCAAGGCGTCCACCCACAAGCTTAATTGAGCACCAGGAATGGGAGGCCTTAAAAGAGCCGCTTCAGCAACGCGGTTTTTGCGCCTTTAAACTGGTTGCGCATTTTCATTCTAATTCAACTTTTCAGACGTTTTGCGAACATTGGAACGAGTTTGTTTTTTATTTTTATGACCCTCTAGTAATAGTATTATTAGAGCAAGTATATGTGCTGCTTTGGGAATAAAACGTCGATAAAAGTTAAACATCTCTAAAAATCTCCGCAATTGCGTCAAAGTATTTGGTTGAGGAAAATCTAAAATACATTTTACATTAGCAGGAAGGGGTTCTATTCCTTTTCCGGAAAGTTTAAAGCCTAAAAAATTAAGAGAATTTTTACCAAAAGTACATTTTTAGCATTAATACAAAGACCATATTCCTGTAATTTTGAAAACAAAATTTTCTTACGTTCCAAATGTTTATTATGATCTTTTGAAGCAATTAAAATGTCGTCTACAAAAGCATAAACACCAGGTAAATCCCTAATTTCCTCATCTATGAATCTTAGGATAGTAGATGATGCATTGCATAATCCAAATTGCATGCGGGTACTTTCAAATAACCCAAAGGGTCTACAGATCGCTGTTTTAGGAATATCAACAGGATTTATAGTTAATTGATTGTAGGCTTTTACTATATCAATATGGCTAAATACTTTTGTCCCATGCAATTCGGATGTGAAGTCAGATATACATAGAATAGGGTAATGTTTTTTTTTTTTTTTTTTTTTTTTGACAGTCTGAGCATTAAAAGCACGATAGTCTCCAACTGGTCTCCACTCCAACGTTCCCTTTTTGGGAACCATATGAAGTGACGAAAAATAATTACTTCTTGAGTGTCTTAAATGACCCAATCGGATCATATTTTGAAACTCCGCTTTTGCTATTTTTAATCTATCTGGAGCTAATATGCTCAGCTTCGCTTCGACTGGAGGACCTATTGTTGTTATAAAATGAAGAGTATGATGTTTGACTGGTTAAATTGGGTCTGGTAATTTAGTAATCGAGGGAAATTCGGATAAAAGTATATGATACACAGTATCTTTCTGAAATTGTTTTAAAAGAACACTGATGTTTCTTTTACATGGCCCTTTGCTTAAAATCTCTTAGACATTTGTTGGGAAGGCCGGGTACTAATTCAAGAAAATATAAAAAAATCTGCACCTAAAATAGGCGTAGTGATATCGGCTGTGAGAAATGTTCAAGAATATACTCTTCTTAATTTGAAATCTAAGGAAAGAGTTTTTTGTCCGTAAACATTAATTGGGGACGAATTAGCTGCAAAAACTGTTTGCTGGGAAGGATTTCTTTTTTAATATATGTTAGGGGGAATTAAAGGCACTTTGGAGCCTATGTCGACTAGAAAGAAAATATTTGATGCCTGGTCTTTAATGAACAAGCGACATGATGTCTGAGGCAAAGAATACGTCACATTTATTCTTCGACATTTTTGTTTCCCTGAAAATTGCAAGTCGAAACGCAATTTTCGGGTTTATATTTTTTTCCGAAATGACGGTGATACCAACAATTGGATGAATTTCGAGTTTGACTATTATTTCTCGATCTGTGTTTAGATCTGTTTCTGTGGAAAGAGGACCGGTCGCGAGAAAATTCAAGTTTATCGATTCGTGCACTTAACTTTTCTATTTCTTAAAGTAATTTTTCCTCCACATAATTCGATTTGGTTTTATTAACTTTATGAATTTCCAAGGAAATAGGTGTTTTATTTTAAAATCCTATCAGAAATTTCGGCTGCTTTATCTAGTGTTATATCTGTAACGGCAGCTAAGATTGTTTGAACTGACAATGGTAAAAGCTGTAAAAACAATTTTAACATATATTTTTCTGGGACCTTTAATGTTTCTGCCCTCCGTTTCATATTTCGCAATAGTTCCGAAGGTTTCCTGCCTTTTAATTCTTCAACCGAGACGAGCTATCGAATCTCCTACCGTGAAAATTCCCCTCATCTGTTTACGAGTTCCGTTTTTAAGTGCGAGTATGGATCGCACAAGTGACGCGACTTCAGGCGGCAAATGGGAAACAACAAAGTTATATTTTGTAACAGATTCTGTTATGAGTTTGAGAATAGCCAATTTAAATATTCTTTCGCCCATAAGAAAAAAAAAAGAGTAGGATCCGATCTATAATAGACCGGTATTTGTACTTCACTTACCTCAGACATGGCGCAAGAAATCCGAACCGAAACTAAAAATCCTCCAACCGAAAGTAGGTCAATTGAATGGAAACGTTTATATGAGCATATATTCCTGATGATCGTGAATCCAAATACGTTTCATTATACTCATAAGCAGTCCGAAAGTCACCATTGATGTAGATTGCATAGTTGTAAATAGTAAGTAATTCCATAATCAGATGTTAAACACCACACATCGTTGTATTCACCGCTTGTTTCGTTCGCCTCCTTTCATCTGTTGCCAGATGAAACTCTTGTAAAACGATTGCTCACTCACACTGAGGTTGCCAGATGCTACACAGTAAATCAGTTAAAAATATTCTATAAGATTTAAGTTCTTTAACATAGGGTGCTAATTATACTCTAGAAATATTGGGAAAATATCCTTTCCTGATCTAACACATCAAAATTACAATGGAAACTATTATCTACATTACTTAAACGTACCCGGTATTTTTTATGGTTTTCCGCTTTTTCAACTCCGCTAAATAATAAATGCAAAATTGATTCTTTTCTAATAACTTCATTATCCATTTGTTCTGCAAAGTATTTTGAAAAATAGGATCTTTGAGACCCTGTATCGTAGAGACACCGAATTAATTTCGTTTCACCGTTCCCACGAATTTTTACTACTAAAGTTTGTAAAATAAACTTGACTTAAGGATGTTTTGTTAGTTAAAGAATGCTCTGAAGTAAAGTTTTCTTCCGGATTTTTTTCATTATTTTTAGTACTCGGACATTCATTATTAGCATTACACACGATAGGTAAATGTTTTCCATTATATTTAAAACAATTAATTGTTTGCTTGCAGAAACGCGCTTTATATCTAGATTTAGAATTTAAACATCTGAAACAAATTCCGCGGTTTAGAAGAATTTTCTTCTTTGCTTCGTATGTTAAACCTTTCGCAAATCTACAATTTTGATTCAAATGCGATTTATCGCAAAAAGAGCATTCTTTATTTTTTGAATCAACCGGGTACGAATTTTTTCTCGAGTTATTAAATATATCAAAACCAGATGGCTTTTCCTTTTCTCGTGATTCGTTTTTTTTAAAAATGTTTTTCTAAATCGAAAGAAGAACGCGCAGTAATTAATTTTTGTTCCGATTCGATTTCTTTTTGAAGAAAGTTTAAGAGAAGAGTTAGCCTATCACTCCCTGAACTTTCTGCTGTAATTCATTCAGTTTTATTACGTTCATGAACCCTCAATAAATCACTGGGTAAACAAGACTCTACAAGAGGATATATAAAATTAACCTTCCGCAAACCATAAGGGTTTTAATGCTCTTAGCTGTCTTTCTTATGTATCGTACAGTTTAACTAGAGAATACTTTTGACCTTGAGGATTCACGTTATTTATTACCACTGAAAGAAGCTCTGTAATATAAACCTCAATCACCAGATCATCTCTTCCGAAGCGTTGCTTTAAACACTTGACAGCTTCCTCATAATTCTTTCCTGTTGGAGGGAAAGATTCTACTAATTTCTTTCCTGGCGAACCCTTAAATGCTGATTGCAACAAATACTATAACTTAACGTTATCTACTATATCTATAACTTCATGTATCTTTTTAAAGTCCTCACCATTGAAGCCATTCTTTAAAGTTTCCATTAAATGGTTTTAATTCCAGTTTCGGAAGTTTAAATTTACGATTAGTGCTATTGACTAATTCTTTCATTAGAGTAACATCGTTAACAGGTTTTTTAACGTGTCTCCTCTGTAGTTTTGTCTTCGTTTCTATAAATCTATCTTCATAAACAGTAATTGTTTTATATTCTAAATCAAAATTTTCTTGCATGCTCGTTGAATCGCTTTGCAAAATAGCTAAAATCTTTGTATCTAAATCATTTAATTCTTGATACTTTTTTTCTAAAAGAACTGTCTATGCTGCCATGATATCTGTGTCTACTTTGTGTTCCAAAATTTCTCAAGCTTCATTCAATAATCTGATAAAATTACTCCCTGAAGGAGTTCTTAATTTTTTATTGCTTTCGACATCCATTTCTAATAATTTCTCAAAATCTAATTTTAAATACCTCTAATTCTTCCTCTGTTTACATAAATTCTGTATATGTAAATCCCTCGAATTCTATATCTATTTACAAAAATTCTATATATGTAAATCCCGGCAGGGATGCCAGATTTTGGGATTTCTAGGCCCCAAATTCAAATATCTAAATGTAAGAGAAAATTCACTCTTATCCTGTCATTTCAGAAATTTCTAAATTAGAAGGATCGAAGTATTCCAACATGAATTAGATCACAACATCGAAATCTTTAATCCAAGGTTTTTCATTTTCATCATTTTTTTTATTTGCTGGACGAGGACACAGGCACAGGTAATTAATTATATACAAATATTTACATAAATCAATTTAGTTGCACGATTCATTTCCATTGTATACAAGCATCTTTGGATACATTTTTATTTTGAATCTCATCATAGCTTAACTGAATCAAAACCGAAACTTGAACTCACATATGTTACTGTGGGAGCATGAGAATTTTTCCTGACGTCACCAATGCGCTTGCGCGAAAGGGTTGCATCATGTTACGCTGAAGCCAGGAATTCCAACACAATGCATAGAGAATTTAAAGAATATTCGTAATTCTAATTTAGAAAGTCGATGCATGACAATGTAATAAACTTGTTTAATTATTATTTTGAAAATTTCCTCCTAAATAAGACAAATATCAGTGAATATGTACGAAAAGAAATTCATTTAATATAGTCACCAACAGCGTGAAAATAAGAACAATTACAAGTATTACTGTAACATTAAAATCTTGAAAAATCAAAGAATTGTCTGTAAATAAAATTGATTTCACTGACAGGTACGGGTGAACACGATAATTTCATAACATATGAAGCTAGAAAGATAAAATGTGATACCAAGATTTAGAACCTAAGATATAGATCGGTATAACATTTTGATCAGAATCCATCAAAAAATTAACTGTCTGTCTTTTCTTTAATATACATGTAAATGCAATAAGCTAAGACGCAAGAATTTAAATAAATTAAATATAGTAGGTAATTTTATTACTAAAATTGTAATCCTATCTTTTTCCTGTAATAGTTCTAATTATGGTTTCAATCGTTAGAAGAAATTATCTCGAAAAATGCATGTACTATTTTTCATCACTCTCCTTACAGGAACAATACTCTCATACACGGAGGTCTGAAAATAAAAATGTAAGCTTTCGTGATATTTATGACTTTTGATGCTATAATTGGTGTCGATCAAAATTAATCAAGAGGACAGATTTATATAGGTCAAAAAAGTAATTAATTAGTTGATTAACATTGTTTTGGTACCAAGGAATTTGTCCATTACGGAAATGAGATTTTTCAAAATTTTTAGCCCTTGTATATGATTGTATATGACATTTTTAATCCATATATGCGACTTCCAAATTCCATTCCAAAATGTTCAGCAGTTCTTCAGGTATGGATCAAATTTGTTTTCTTAAATTATATAATAATGAAATAATAGTTAATGTTATTATATGTCCCCTTCTTTAAAATCTTATATAAAGATAATTTTTAAATTTATGTTTTTTATGAAATTTTTAATCCTTGCATCATACATTGAAAATTTTATTTTACAAAAAAAAAAAAAAAAATGTGAACACAGCTTTTTTTTTTTGAGGCCGGGATAGCCTGTTTGGTAGGATATTGGATTCGCCTCCTTTGGGCTGCGAGTTCGAACCCACAAGCCAAAGACTCCCCGCTTGTTTGGTGGCTGATGCATTTTAAATCTGTCATGGTCAAAAAGTCCTCCATGTCGAGAGTAAAACCATTGGGACTGTGTCAGAAGTGATTGTTCTTTGTCCCAGATCTAAATTACGATCTGTAGATAGTTGTTTTAAGGGAAAAGATATGTGATAGCTTAAAAATGAATAATTTGTTCACATTTCCCCCCTCAAATTTCTAAAACATTCATTACCAGAATTCACAAATTTCTATGATAAATGTATACTTGTATACTTCCAAAAATTCTCCTCAAAACTGTATGCATACAATGCAAATAAGATTATTCTCATCTTTATCACTACCATTGTTTTTGTCATACGTAAAAATTACTATTAATAATATTAAGGTTCTATTTTATTTAAAGGGGTTTCTCATTCTGATTGTTGAAAGAAATTATAAAGTAATGACTATATATATATGTTGTCTACTTTCTTAGCAATTTTATTAAAATTTTACATTATAAATATAGACATCTTTACAAGATAATTATCTAGAAATGTGTATGTGAGAATATATTTTCTAATATCGTCATATTTCTGTTATTTGTTAGCATGCATGCAGAAATTTTCACTTAATATTTCACCTTTCTTATTTCATGTCGTATGATTTTGATTAGTGCAGCACTTATAGATTTGAACACATTATACAAAAATAAGCAAAAATTAAAAGTAAAAAAATATTCTTAATAAAGCAATGTCATTTTTAATATTGGCTTACTTTTGTATAATCCTTTTGAAATGGTTAACATAAATTGAAGAGGAGTTATGATTTTTTGCTAATTTTACTTACATACTTCCGGTAGCAAAATATATGTTGATGTAAATCTTTAAGGCATTTTTTCAATTTAAAATTTTAAAAAATACCTCTAATTATAATAAAAATATTTTTGGAGTTTTTTTAAATAATATACAACTAGGTGTCATTTGATTTAGAATAAATCTCTTTTTTTAAATATTATATATTTGCTTTCTATTAAAAATTATATAAAATTATTTTACTGCCAAAAAAAAAAAGGACAAGATTTATCACTTTTGATCTATTTTTTTTAGAGATAATCTATAATAATAATAATAAGGATGAATATATGTGTGTTCACTCTCTTTAGGCTACATCATTTGACCTACGGTGTAAAATTTGAGACATAATAGAAAGGATATGCGACCGGTCTCTTAACAAACCAGCCTTATTAGGAAAAACGTCTAATAAAGTTGATAATTTTAAAGTCTAACCTGATTGTTTTCAACTATATCTCTATACTAAAGTTTGATTAACAAAATCACAGCTTTTGATATTTATATTTTATTGAAATGTGCTTGATTTTACAATGATCAAATTTTTATTATATATTAATATTTTAAAATTCTAAAGCCTCATCTTCCTATGATTTATAATTTTTTTAGCAAATAAAAATATTAAGCAGTACTTTTACTAATAAAAACTAACATTTACATTTCAAATCATAAAATCTGTTTATATTTATATATTTATCAGTAAATGTTCATATTGCAATCAGAAACATTATTATATCCTAGAAAGTCACTGACTTGTAACTATCGAATAAATAAAAGGCATTTTAAGTTACAGAAACCCTTTTTCTAGCATTAAAACTTTTTAGCTCGGCATTATTGCATGATTTTTGCATTTGATGGCATTTTTGCGGATGTGCTTGGGACTTTGAACCGTGAGGACGGGTTTTTGAGTTGCTCCTAGGGTATACGAATACGCCGATCGTTTCAACGCCATTTTAGACTAGTTATATGCCGGGATTTCGAATCTTGCTAGGCCTAGGTTTAATCTTTCTTTGCTACTGATGAATTGTTTAAAATTCTCCGTCCCATTGGGACTATTTAAATTATCTTTTTTTTTTTTTCATACTTCTGGCTCTTATCCAACAACGATGGCCTACGAATATTCTCTTGAAAGTTTGAAAGATATCAATCTAAAGAGTGAGGATTTAACGCCTTCTAAAATTCGGAAATACATTTATCAGCTACACGCATTAGAGGAAGATCAACCACAAGATAAAGTACGGATAAATAACTTCTAGGCAGTTTTCAGAAGTCACTGGATTTATTTTCACCTAAAGAAGACAGCCAGAAGGGTAAGTCAATTTTTGATGCTAACAATGCTATTGTGCATACTAACCCTACCCCCTCCTGTGAGATACTAACCACACAGACAGTGAGAGAAGACCCCCTGGGGAGTTAATGGAAACTGAAGTACATCTGGCTCCAGAGGATAATAGAAAGAAAAAAAAAAACCTTAAGAAAAATAATAAATTAATTGGTAATAATAACCCAGCCATATTTAACGGAGAAGAAGAAATAATCACTATCGACGAAAATAGAAACGAGGGATTCCAAGCCTAAAAGTTAAGAAACAAACTTAAAAGGCAATTAACAGATGAAGAGAGAGTAACCAAGAAGCCCCTAATAATTAAACCAAGCTCATTCGAAGTAAGGAATAAATACAGTCCCCTAGAAAGCGAGGTAAACAAAATTGAAGACAAAACGATAGACGCAACAATCCCACCAGTAGTCTTTAAAAGAACCACCAACTACAAAGTAATATTACAACGCATCAACGAGGTCCACAAAATTAAATGTAGAGCAAGACCAATAGGGGAATTTTTTAACCTCTACTGTGAGACAGCGGAAGAACATAGGAAATTAACAAAATATTTTGACGAAGAGAAAATTGAATACTATGTCATATCAAGTAGAGTAGAAAACCAACAAAAGTTGTAATTAAGGGCTTGCTCATTGACACCCCATGCGAGGAAATAAAAAAAACGAATTAATTAAAAAAGGATATAGGGTCGACCGGGTGAATCAATTAAAACAATTCAAAACCATACAACCCCTGCCAATATACCAAATCCATTTGTTCAAATCTGGCAGCCTACAAAATATATATAATGAAGAAACATTATGCTACATGATAATCAGAGTTGAGAAATATATCAGGAAAACTATTGGGCAACGCTTTAAATGTCAATCTTTCGCTCATGTGAGCCAAAATTGCAAAATGAAGGAGAGATGTGTGATATGCGCCGAAAATCACGAGTCGCGAAGCTACCTACAAAAAAATGCTGAAATCCTCCCAAAATGCCAAATGTGGAAGCTCCCCTATAGGGGACTGCATCCTATAGGGGATGCCCTAGATTCCCAAAAATAAATGTAAGGCCAAGTTATGAAGTCCAACCAGGGAAAACATTTGCATCCCTACTAAGAAAACCAAATACTCAACCTAACACCGCACCGACAAGAATTCCCAACGCACCAACAGCACAGAACAAAACGGAAATCCCAGCCCAGATAAATGAAAATCACTACCAAACTACGGACGGCTTCAAACTCTTAATGCACCTAAAATCAATAACAGCGGTCATCCCAAACCTAAAAGAAGTATTTAAAAAACTAGATGGAGAAAGAAGCCCACTAAATAGATTACTTATCAGAACAGAAGCCGTCACCCCTATTAACCTCCAACCTTGAACTCTGTTAATACCGGACTCTTAATTTGCTCTTGGAACGCCAATGGCCTTAAAAGTAGAATTTGGGAGCTTCGAGACTTCGCCCAAAGAAAAAACCCTGACTTAATAGCCGTGCAAGAAACTCATCTACGCTCCACAGACATATTGAAAATTCCAAACTATTCCTTTTTTTCAACCACCAGTAGAACCGGCAGAGCCCTCAGAGTTACAGGAATCTTTGTCAAAAACAACTTAAATTTCTCTCATTACCCTTACCTTACCTTCAGACACATTGAAACCACAATAGTTAAAATCCAGATGCCTGGCACAGAAGATACCTTCAGTATCATCTCCAAGAACATCCCCCCCAGCCTGCAACTCCGCATTCACACTCGACATAGAAGCTCTAATTCAAATGAACTATTCAACTATAATAATCGGAGACTTCAACTCTAAACACAGACATTGGAATTGCGAAAGAGCAAAACCTCAAGGAATCAACCTATTCTCTTATGTCCGAAAACTAAAAATGAAAATAATAGCCCCGGATAAACCAACCAGTTACACCACCACCAGCAAAACAGTCATAGACATGGCAATAACCAGAAACCTTAACTTCACCTCCAAAACTGAATCAATCACTGACCTCTCAAGCGATCACCTTTCCATTATGCTCCAACTCAAAACCCATCAAATTGACCTACAAGAAATCTATACACTACGTCCAGACTGGAAAAAATATAGAGAACACCTTATCAAAAATAGCACCTATCTCTCCAAAATAAACTCTGCAATAATGTAAGGAAGTCTCTCCTGGTCTCCTGTTGGAAGAGACACTTGTTCGAACAATGATACTCCTAGCCAGTGGTGAGGCTATTCATCCTTTGTTGCCCATTGTATTTCTCCCCTTTTAGTGTCACCCTTCAGACTTGAATGGAGGCAAATAACGGATCAAACATGCTTTCGGCCCATTAAAGCAGCAAACCGTGTCGAAATACCAGATGGGACTATTTCTGCTATGGACCACCCAAGCTGGGATAAAGTTCCAATAATGAGCAGCATATGCTCTCTACGACCCATTGAAGAAAGAAGTGCAAAGCGAATGAAGATGCGTACATTGTGTGTGGTGAAGGTTCTGTTAAGGGGTGGATGTTTCAAGAATCTTCCAACGACATAATGGCGCGCCATTGTGTGTATTTCTGAAGAATGATTGGACAATCTCCCGCGCGTCAATGCGTGCCTAAGAGGTGGAGCTTCACTACTGTTAAAATGGACGGTCGAGAAGCTGAGAGGGAGGAGGAGACAAGCTGATCCAGTGGACGAGACAAGCTGATCGGGTAGACGGGACCAGCTGATCTGGCTAGAGACTGGACGAGAGCTGATGCGACAACGAGGCGAGCTGTGAGCAGAGCTGGAGTTGAAGAGATACCACGAATGCAAACAATAGAAGATTTCATCAAAAAACTCACCACCTCATTCTTTCAAAGAATAGACAAATTAGATAACATCACAATAAGATCCATTCCCCGGTACGACCCAAAATACCCTCGCAACATAAGAAGACCTCGTCGCATCTTAGCTTAATTCAACAAACGGAAAATAAATAAAGAAATTCATAAAAAAAATACAAGAGAAGATTAATTAAGAAAGGCATTAAAAAAAACCCCTCC
Organism: Argiope argentata; assembly: GCA_026289955.1. Classification (NCBI taxonomy): domain Eukaryota; kingdom Metazoa; phylum Arthropoda; class Arachnida; order Araneae; family Araneidae; genus Argiope; species Argiope argentata. The sequence continues at coordinate 278,993 of JAOUZG010012130.1, read as the reverse complement.
ATAAACCCGAGCAATACCTTAATAATAAAAATCCGATGAAGCAATACAAGAAACTAGCTGCGAAAAACTAGACCCCAAAGGGTAAAAAAAAAGTGACTACAACCCGTTGAACCCTGCAAGTGTACACCTGCCTCAGATAGGGGAAGCCCAGTGAAAGGGCAGTTAACTGCGTGTAACTAAAGAGTGTCCCAACAAAGGTAAACCGGACAATGTAGTAAAATGCGCTAACTGCGGAGGACCGCACACGGCGAACTACAAAGGGTGTTCCAGGTAGCCCAAACTCCCCTAGGCAGAAAGACTCAACCAGGACTAATCTTCGCGGAAGCAACACAGAGGGAAAGCAACCCCCCGACGCGCGATAACAACCCCACCGAGGAGGGAGATAGGATCACAATGCGAGCAGCAGTTAACACCCTCTTCCCCCAAGCGGAAGCACACAATAATGGTAATGAAGTGCCAACGATAGCAGGAAAGGGACTTCCCCCTAGTAGAAGTATTCATGACGTAATGGAGTTAGCAGCTGAGCTAAATAAAATATTTAGCGCAGTTAGAGACATACCAGCAACGTTGCAAGCAAGGAAAAATAAAGACAACGAGTGGGAGAAACTGATGATTTTAGCCGAGGCGCTCAGGTCCACCCGGTAATAAATTTTAATGTGTCCCACCGTTTCTGGGGCCTTCATTCTCTCTTGAAATTCAAATGGACTGCAAGGAAAAATAAATGACATTCGCGAGTTTGTTAATAGAACCAGTCCAGATATCGTATTAATTCAGGAAACCCACCTAACAGCCAGTGACCCAATCAGAGTAGCTAATTACCAATTTTACTCAACCCCAAGCAGAACATTATTTAGGAGACGAGGCATTGGAATCCTAATTAAAAACTCAATCACTCATAATTATCAGCCCAATCCAAGTCTCAGATATATGGAAGCTACGATGGTAATAGCCCAGCTGAAAAACTTACCCCCCCATAAATTTTGTATCTGCGTATAACCCTCCCCCAAATGCAGAAATGGCATTCACACTAGACTTTGAACAAATCTACGCCCACAACTCTGCGACAGACCTTTTTGCCTTAAGGTCTGCGTAGGAGACCTTAAGGCAAAAAACAAAAATAGGAACAGCAACACCACCTGTAAGATAGGCGCCTAACTTTCAAGATTTGCGGAAAACACCGAAACCAAAATAATAGCACCCGACAAGTCAACGCATTACCATAACAGATGCGCCAGTATAATTGACATAGCATTAGTAAAAGAAATAAACCAAAACATCACTGCGGAAACATTAAACGAACTATCTAGCGACCACCTGCCAGTAAGTTTTCGAATAGACTCAGGAGCCCCACTTGAAACAAATAAAAAATTCATCCCCAACTGGAAAAGTTTCAAACTCAAACTGTTAATGAATCCAGAATTCAAATTTAAACCTAAAAGAACCCAGGACATAGATGATGAAATTAAAAGGCTTACGCAGGAAATAAAAATCGCGTACAATGAGACGGGGAAATGGAAGCAGGAGAAAAAAACAAGAAACTACTATTGCAATCAGAGAACAAATCAAAACTAGAAATAGGCTAAGGAAAATTTGGCAACGGCACCAGGCACCCCGATGATAAAAATAATCTAAACTGGGCCCAAAATCCCCTTAATAAACTGCAATACGACCACGAACAGGAAAAGTGGAGCAACTACATTGAAAGTCTAGACCCAGTAGATGGATCACTCTGGAAGCTCGTTAAAAAATATAACAACGAAAAATTCAGGATCCCCCCACTTTTAGCAAAGCACAAAATTGCCTATAGCAATAAAAATAAAGCAGAAATGTTTGCCGACAACTTAGCAGAGCAATTCAAAAATAACGACCTCTCTCACACCCACCCACAGATAGCAAAGTTAAAAGAAAAATTTCAAAATTTCAAAATAAAAACGATACAATAGAAATAACCCCCAGCTCACCGGTAGAAGTTGCAGCAGCAATTAGAAAACTTAATAAAAGAAAAAGCCCAAGCCGCGACGAAATAAACAACGTCATGATTAAAAATCTCCTTGTCAAAACTATATTCAAAATTAATGAAATAGTTAACAGTATGCTAGAATTTGGGTACTTCCCCCAATGCTGGAAGAAAGCCATAATAGTTCCTATCCACAAACCAGGGACCCCCCCCCCAAACCGGAAAACTACAGGCCAATTAGCCTGTTGTCCTCGTTAAGCAAAGTAGCTGAAAGTGTAATCTTAAAAAGGTTAGAAACAGCCACGGAAGGAAAGCTAATACCGTTTCAATTTGGCTTTAGAAAGGGATTATCAACTGTCCAACAACTAACCCGAGCCACAGAACTCATTAGGGAAGGACTAATAAACTCAGAAGAAACGGCAGCAGTGTTCCTCGACATAGCAAAGGCATTTGACATGGTATGGATTGATGCATAAATATATAAATTGATCAAACTAAAAATCCCATATAAACTAATTAAATTAATAACATCTTATCTAAAGGGAAGAAAATTCCAGGTTAGGGTAGGAAAGAAACTTTCCACACCAAGAGCAACAAAAGCAGGAGTGGTGCAGGGATCTAAATTAGGCCCCCTGTGCTTCAACCTGTACATCAACGACATCCTTCAATTCCCTGACACACGCCTTTGTCTATTCGCCGATGACACCGCTATATTAAGCATCCACACAGATAGGACAATAATAATGTGTAACATAAACGACCATCTAACGCAATTGGGAAACTGGCTGATTAGGTGGAAAATCAAAATAAATATAAAAAAATGCCAAGCAGTATACTTTACCAGGAAAAGAAGCCTCCCCCCGCCACCTAAGTTATTCAGACGCCCAATAAAAGGGGAAACCCATACCAAATATCTAGGAGTAATATTAGACAAAAACCTTTCCTATAAACATCATATTGAAAAAATTAGAGAAAAATTCAAAAAAGCAAAAGGTACACTTAATCCACTACTAGGTCGAAACTCCAAACTCGCGTTGAATAATAAACTCCTACTATACAAAACTCTCCTACGTCCGCTAATAAGCTACGCCTTCCTGTATGGGGGGCAGCCGCCAAATCGAATATCCAAAAATTGGAATCACTCCAAAACATAGCAAAACATAGCAAATTACGAGAATGCCTTGGTACTTCAGAAATAAAAACATTTTAAAAGACCTTAGACTACCCACAATAGAGGAACACTTCCAAAGACTAGCAACAAATTACTACAATAAACTAGATAACAATAATAATGAAGCGATTAAAGAAATCCCTACATACGACCCAAAAAGCAACCGTAATCGCAGAAGGCCAAGGACACTCCTAAACATCTAACAACCCAACCCGCAACTCGCCAGGCTAACAACAACTTGCCCTTGCTAATGAAATTAAGTTAGAACATATGCTCAGGGAAACAAATTATAATCAAATCAATTGGAATCGATGCATATTAAGCAAATAGAAAGCTAAGAAAACTACAGCCAATAAATTAAGTCAGTCAAATTTTTTATGAATGTAATAGTAAAGTTATGTAAATGTAATAGTAATTTTTTTCTTTTCTTTTTCTCTTAATTTTTTTAAGTTACTTTTAAAATATCTCTTATCTACTAATTTTAAGATTACATGTAATCCCACCCAAACCAAAAGGCATCCAAATGTTAAAATAAATCATGCTCAACATATATCGTCTGGTACTCATTCACCAAATCAATTGATCGGAAGATAAAAGGCCGTGGAGTCTAGGAGCTTCCAAAGAACACCTAACATCATTGGCATTAGCATTGGTTGAAGAAGAAGTTTAGCAACACTGGGTTGTGGTCGGAGCTCAGCTACGAGATTGAAAACATTTCATATGGGTATTGGAATTCTTTTACAATAGTGAAGTCAAGTGTGTTAGCTGAGTGGGGGTCAAACCTAGTGGGGGAGGATGGTGCAATAATATCAAGTCCGACCTGGAGGGCGAAATGGTGAAGGGAGTTTCCTTTGGGACATTTTTTCTTACAACCCCAGCTGATGTGGTGTGCATTAAAATCACCGCAAAAATTGGGTTATGCCATAATTTCATTAAAAGCTCAATATCAAAAATAAAATTAAAGTTATCAGCTCTAGGGGGGATGTATGTTGAGATTAAAGTTATGGGTTCCATATTATAAAAATTTAGCTTCACCACAGTAGCTTCTACATTTTGTAGTAATAGGTGGGGGGGGGACCTCTTTGTGAGGTAAACCGTTTTTAATTAAGATGGCAATTCCACCTCCTGTCTGGTTAATTCGACAGCTATAGTAGATCGTCAGGAAGATTTTTCTTTGTGGCCTAAGGTGGGTTTCTTGCAAAAGAATTAAGTCAGGATTATACTTATTTACAAAATTGCGAAAATCATAAATATTATTGTTAATGCCATTTGCCTTCCAGTAAATAATACGAAGACTATTGCGCTTGAAATTTAACCGGTATTAGTTAATCCCTGAATCCCAAAAGCAGGGAGAAGAATTTCAAGTTTTTCTGACGGTGAAGTAGCAGTTTTAAGTTTTCTTAGGTTAATAAGATTGGGTAATTCAGTCATTAGTTTCTGCACTTCAGGTAAGACTTCCTAGAGAGATAGTAGATCGGCTAAAGCCGGAAAAATGGTTTGTTTACTAGTTGGGGTGCATGTGGCTCCAACTCTTGGCTAACTGTCTGCGCACGGGGTGCCATATCTTGATTGGGAGCTCCGTTAAAGTGGCTAGAGTAGCTAATGTTCTCTTTGACTAATGATTGATTTTTTCCGAAAAAATTTAGTCTATTTGCCTTCGGGTTAGGGGGTTTAGGGAAAGCTCTGCCTTCTCTGTAAGAGGCAATGTGACCTTTTTCGCCGCAGTTGATACAGGTAGGATCCCTAACTGCGGCTTGCAGGTGCAGTTGGAAGGGAGTCCATTAAGAGAGTCAATTATGGGAATCCATTGAGAGGGGATAGACGAGGGATATTTCTTCTTTCAATCGCTGCCCCTTTCCGCTATCTTTCTCCGAGAGGGGTTTCCACGTTTTGTGGTCTTTTCTTCGCAGAGCTCCCCTTATCTGGGGCAGGTGTACACTTGCAGGGTTCAACGGGTTGAAGCAACTTTTTTTTATCCCTTTGGGTCCAGTTTTTCGCAGCTAGTTTCTAGTATTTGCTTCTTCGTATTTTTATTATTAAGGTATTGCTAGGGTTGATGGAGGTTTTTTTTTAATGACTTCCTTAATTAATCTTCTCGTATTTTTTTATGAATTTATTTATTTATTTATTTTCCGTTTGTTGAAGTAAGCTAAGATGCGACGAGGTCTTCTTATGTTGCGAGGGTTTTTTGGGTCGTACCGGGGAATATATCTGATGCTAATATTATCTAGTTTATCAATTCTTTCAAAGAAGGAAGTGGTAAGTTTTTTGATGAAATCTTCTATTGTTTGGATGTGAAGGTCTTTTTTAATACTGCTGTTCCTTACGAGCCAAGGCACTCCAGCTATTTGTCTGAGGGTGGCGTTTTGGGCTATTTCGGGTCTTGACCGCTGCTCCCCAGATAGGTGCTGCATAGGTTATTTGAGGCCTAATTAAGCTTTTGTAGAGAAGGCATTTGTTTTCTATTGAGAGTTTGGAGTTACTGCTGATAAGAGGGTAGAGTTGGACTTTGGTTTGTTTGAAATTCTTTAAGATGTATAGGATGTGCTGTGCAAAGGTTAGTTTTGAATCCAGTTTAACTCCTAGGTATTTAGTTTCAGAGTTCCAAGGTATTTGGATATTGTTTAGGATAGGCGGCGGAGGTTTCTTTTTTATAAGTGAATAGGATCGCTTGACTTTTATCTGGGTTTACTTGGATTTTCCAACCTTTGTGCATTTGGAAGGAGGACCCGGGCGTGAGCCTATAACCTCCTTTCCCTAGCTTAAGCCGGGGTTACACGACCAGCGGTCTTCACAGATAAGGTCGTAAAACTGTCACCCTCCCCTTTTTGACAGCACCCCGTCTGCCTAGCCTGTCACACGACCCGCCGTCTGAAGAAAACAGCTTCCCTTCTCGCATCGTTTCCACAGCTCTCGGTCGGAGTTCGATATTTCTTTAGAGGGTAACTTTGAATAAAAATGAACGAAATGCTTGCTTCGGATAGTGACCAGGAAAAAGCTTGTGCTGCAGCAGCTTATGTGCTTTTAAGTGGCGAATACTTGAGAAAAAAGACGGAGAAGCGCAAAAAACGTTGGTGGATGACTTCACTGAATAAAAGTCGGAAAAGGTAATTATAATTTTGAATGTAATAAAATATTTATATAATTTAAATGAGTAAATCGCTTAAACAAGCTGCATGTAATCTAACTATGATATATTTGTTTACAGATACAGCGCTACCGATATGCTAAATGATTTAAAGCGAGAACCTTCTGGCAAATTCGAAAATTTTTGTCGAATGTCCGCTATTGACTTCGAAGCTTTGTTGGTAAAAATAGGAGAATTTATTGCGAAGAGTAGCACCAATATGAGAGAGACAATTCCCGTTCAGGAAAGGCTTGCTGTAACCTTAAGATTTTTTGCAACTGGGGATAGCTATGTTAGTTTATCCTATTTGTTTAAATTTTCTAGACAAACCATATCTAAATGCGTAGATGATGTGTGTAACGCCATCATCCAAGAGCTGAAAGAAGAAATAAAGGTAAGAGACATTTACTTACTTTTT